>PYAF01005786.1:0-60568 GCA_007407185.1 Glycine tomentella
GTGTGTTTCAGTACGATAGGATTACTGTAGTACTGTTGATCCATTGATGGATAATGTCTATGTTGAGACTAAGTTGTATTTGTGCCACCGCCTTAAGAGTGGTTATCTGTATGTACGACTTAAGAGTTAATTATGTATGAAGTATTCCGCTTTCTGTATTAAGTTATGCCTGGGGTTCTTGATAAATTAAATCTAGCAGTGCAGTATCGTATTATGTGAACATGTTGGGAAAAGAATTTGAGAAAATGTTTTGGAAAAATTTAATCACGATTTCTATACTATGTTTCCAAAACGGATTTTTAATAAGTCTTCCGCTGAAAACTCTATTACCAAGATGAGTAACAACCGGAGTACTACGGGGTGTTACACAAAATATCCAAGGGCATTTATGTAATTTCTATCTTAAAATATCTCACTAAAATATCTAGGGGCATTTTTGTCATTTTCACCTCAAAGACATTTCTGTAATTTCTGATTTAAGGAAAGGGTAATATGTTCATTTCTCTTCAAACATTTCCTTAATGTCTCTAATTGATATTTCACACAATTAATTCAAATATAGACCAGTCAAATTTCTCATAATCTAATACTTACATCAAGAATAATTCATATAACGTATATTTGTAGTTATTGAAATTTTAGGGTGTTACAGGAAGCTTATAAGAGCTACTTGAAAATGTGTAGGTTTAACTACACCGTGGATTTTCTTAAAATATAAATTTGAGTTGAGTTAAATTTTAAAAGTTAATTCATAATCCAAAGATTATCTCTCACTTATATACACTCTGCTAGCCACTATCTCTTGTGTGATATTTGAGTCTTTCATATGGTAAATGTTGGTGCAAATATAGAAAATGACTTTCCCAAAACAATAGATGTAACTAGATTTTGCTAGTTGCTGTAGCAAAGCCAAGAGAGAGGGCCAATTTTGGTCCATAACAACTCAGCAGCCAGGAATAGGGGCACTTAAATGCTATATTCACTGTGCAAGCAACACATGTGGTGTGTGTTCGAAACAGGATATCCTAAAACTCTCTTTATTCTGAGTGATCTTCATGTATTCGGGATTCTTTTTGGCTTGCAGCTTTGGTAGGGATAGTTTTCTCGGGAGATCACTTGCTATGTTGTAAAAAAAGAAATATATAAACAGAGAAACTATTTCTAGGTTCAACCAGGAAACATGTAAATGCTTCTGTTATTGATAAACCATGACATATATGCCCTCGAATTTGGAACTTCCTAATCCCTATTTCAGATAACCTTGTCAGTCAAATGGAGATTGTATGCATTACATGTAGTGTGACTTATAATAGACTTAGGGTTACATTATAAGAGATTTAGGCAAATATTTCTTTGGATTCAATCCACACGGTCCCTTTTTGTGTGCTTATGGTGTGCTTTGATCATATGTTCTTATTTCAGATTCAAGAAATACATATTGAATGTTACAATGTTGTGTCCACTTTAAACTGGTGTTTCTTATAAAATTATAATAATTGGTACATGTTGATTTTTACAGGACAACATAGGACACTTGACACCCAATTTAAAGACCCCTCCTTTATCAGTGAATTGCTACCAGTGAGTCAAAATTCCCTTAACAAATAATTGCTATATTGCTCATCTATTTATTTGTGACTGATCACTCCAAAACCAATTTAATTAATTGTTGTAATCTTCATGATTTAACAAATATTATTGATGTTTGATTTTTATTACATAGATTTTCAACCATTAGTGTAATTGATTTTATGATTTTAATATCATGAATATGTAATTAGAATTAATTTTAAGACCTTATAAGTTTGACGATAACGTATTGGAAAAATTATGTTATACTATTTCTTTAGACAAAAGTAATTTGAATGTTATTTGTGGCTGAAGGTAGTGGTCAAACTTGCTTCTATATTTAATCTTCCATGGCCATTGTCATATATAATCTTTAGACTAGCATTGTAATCTTATGTACTAAATTATAACTCAAATATAAACTCGACTATGAAGAGAGTCATTACTGTATCAAGATTGCTGATAGGAGACCTTTAGTTAAAAAGGTCGATGTGAGGAGAATAGAGGGGAAATTATAGAGCGTAATGTAACTAACAAATGACATGACACTTGTAACTAACTGTACAACTATAGTAAGTTGGTGGGTGACAGAATAAAGAGGTATCAATGTTGTAAGTCAGTTTTGGGAGTGTTTGGGGACTATCGAACTACCCCATTGTATCATTCGTACTTCTGAATCGCATTGATCCCGAAGGAAGGTCTCAATAAACAGTCTCTTTTCATTTGATTCTTGTTGTTTTCTAATTTATGGTTGAATCCTATGAATTACCTTCCCATTTTGTTGTGCTCAGGATGTAACAGATGAGCATTAATGTTAGTTTTAATATTTGAAATTAAAAATAGTTGGGTTCATTGATGATATGCTTGTCAATGATTTATTTGATGAAAATTTAAGTGAATATGCCAAATTTCAAGTACTTAGTGTGTATGTTGTTCCTCTTTTATTTGTGATATGCAGCATCATGATAACCCTTCTTCAAACAATCAAACAATTGCAGGCAGTGGAGAAGACTTTGATCAAACACAAAATAAAAATAAAAACATATAAGTCATATATATGTGTCATTTTCATGAGCATCGACTTGCATCCAGATATAACTAAGCAATTCTTGGTGCATCATATAACTTGAGGTATGGACTCATGTTGGTGTTTTATCACTGCATCGTGTTTTCCAGTTATCCGGTTAGTTAACTTTTTGGTGAATGCCACTATGTTGGAAAAGGGCTACACAAATAGGCGTAGCCTACCAAAAGCTAAAAGGAGCAACAAGATAAACATTAAAATTTTGAGGTCCTCAACTAATTTATATACCGTGTAACTCAATTAGTAAGGCTTGTAAGCGAGCTGTTCTAAACTGATTGTTACTTACTTAGAATTAGTTAGGGTACAACTGTTAGTAAGACATCTCACTATAAATACATATGTTGTAACTCCAAGCTCATCAAGTGAAATGAAATCAGATTTAGTTTTATTTACCTGTGGATGGTGTAATGTCTTTCGACATCTTTTATTTGGGTTTGGAACCTCTAATGTAAATTTTGGCAAAAAAAGCATGATGGCTAAGATTACCTCAAAAACTTGTATAGATTAAAAAAGAATGGGGTAAAACATTCTAACCATTGCAATAACCATATGTACATGTTCCCTGGAAATAATTGCTAATGTTACCCAACTTTCTTCTCCTCTCTTATATTATAAGCATGACGGTATTTGATACTGTTGTAGAATTCATAATTTTCTATATTGGAAATTATTCAATTAATGTTTTTGTCCTTTTTTTGTTTAAATAACTGGTTTCCAATCCAGGAACTTAGTGTCATTGTTCCAGCTTGAGAAAACCAAAAGATTGTGAGAATTGCTATAGGATATTATTGCAATTTCGAGGGAATCATATGGAATTGACAAACAAGTGTTTTACATTAGCTATGTAGTATGAGTATTAAACTCGTTTCCACTTCCATTTTTGACATTTCCATATTCTTTGATTTTGATGCAGTTTCGCGCTGCCATACAGTTGCAATTTGATTTGCATCGGGCAATTTAATTATCTTGGAACTGTTCTGGTCATATTGCTATTTCATCTTACACGATGACACATTATGCTTATGTGTATTATATTGACATATATGTAATACTAATAAGAGTATATAACTGACTCACTTAATGCATTAGCAGTATACATTGATGCTGCTCAAGAACAGATAGCAGAGGACACTTTAAGAACCAAGGGATCAGTGAGTGCTGAAGAACATATAGCTAATGAATTAAAAAGACAGTCTGCAACATACATTGCTGCTACTCATGCTTTGAAACCAAATTATTCTGTACGAAGCCACACTCTATTTGTCTTGCCTTGTACATATTTATTGGCTTTATGCATTTTTTGGATTAGACAGATTTTTAATCTATAACCCCTATGATACTATGTCAAAAATCACTCCTAAGAGCTTAAGTTGTTAAGTAAAGATACATGAATGGTTTTATAAATCTAACTACCAGCATTGAAGAATTTTATGTCCTCTTTGGGTTTGGCTTTCTTCTTCCTATTATTGCTAGTTGTTTGGGACTTTTTGTGGTTTCTTCATGTAGTGTTTTTGGTTTGGTTGTGGTTTTGGTGTGTTGGGTACATGCCCGACATTTTTATGTGTTTTAATCCTATTTCACTTATTTCATCTCTTTGGTGAAGTTTGTAAGAACTTTTGTTTCGTGAAGTTTGAAACTTTACCGTACAAAGCAACTGCCATAAATGAATTAATTAAACGTAGTCAAATTAAAGTCATATTCATTGTCATGAAGTTCATGTATTCGTATATGTTTAACTTTTGTTTTATATTCCTCATTTTTGGTTGTTGTTGACTTCTTGCACCAGGATTCCAGTTTGATTATGTTTTTGCTTGGACCATTTTGAAATATCAGCAAACTTCAACTGCCGTTGCCCCTGACTGTGCTATTGTAAGTGGTATATAGCATGCTATCTGATTGTATTAGTTGATTGATTGTTGAGATTTAGGTTATTTAGTGGAAATGACATTTCAAGAGATATTTTGGATTGAATTTAAGTTGCTTCAATTTGTTTGTTATTGTACAGGTTAATTTGGTAGAAGAAATTAATAATGGGCCACTTATTTGGGATGACATGGGATTTGCAACACCCACCTATTGGCCTTGATTATATGGAAAGGAGAAATATTGCTACAACTATGTAAAAATTAATTATGTATTGTGTTTTCACATTTCAACATACATTTTATGAATAACAGTATATATATATATATATATATATATATATGTTTGTTGTTGACCATTTTACTTGTATTTGTGTCTTAAGTTTGTTACAATAATACAATTGGGTTTTAATTAAGAAATTAAATTATAGCCATAATTTATTAAATAACTGAATCATAATGTCAAAAAAAAATAGCTATTCAAAGACGGTTATTCTCAAAAACCGTCTTTGATTCACACTTTCAAAGACGGTTGTTCTCGAAAACCGTCTTTGATTCACCCTTTCAAAGACAGTTGTTAACAAAAACCGTCTTTGATTCACACTTTCAAAGACAGTTGCTCTCAAAAACTGTCTTTGATTCACACTTTCAAAAACGGTTGTTCTCGAAAACCGTCATTGATTCACCCTTTCAAAGACGGTTGTTAACAAAAACCGTCTTTGATTCACACTTTCAAAGACAGTTGTTCTCAAAAACCGTGTTTGATTCACACTTTCAAAGACGGTTGTTCTTGAAAACCGTCTTTGATTCTCGCCCTTTCAATGACAGTTGTTAAAAAAAACCATCTTTAATTGGCACTTTCAAAGACGGTTGTTAACAAAAACCGTATTTGATTCACCCTTTCAAAGACGGTTGTTAACAAAAAACCATCTTCGATTGGCACTTTCAAAGACGGTTGTTAACAAAAACCATCTTTGATTGGCACTTTCAAAGACGGTTGCTCTCAAAAACCGTCTTCATATCAAACTTTCGAAGACGGTTTTCCTAAAGAACTATCTTTGAAAGTTTGTGAAAAAAAATAACGTTGCATTCAACGACGGTTGCTCTCAGTAACTGTTTTTGTATCTTGCTTTCAAAGACGGTTGTCAGACCGTCTTTGAATATATGCATTTTTTAAAAAAAAAAACAATAGAGATACTACGACGGTTGTGTTGAAAAACCGTCGTCAAAACTTTGAAACAACGACGATTTCATAACCGTCGTTGAATATCATAATTTTTCACGACACATGATTCGAAGACGGTTGAAGAACCATCGTTAAAGACCTAAAACAACCGTCGTTAAAGACCGAGCTTGTAGTAGCGATAAATACCTCTAAACCTTTTTCTACCATATCAGAAAAGATAGAAAGCATACACCTTTAAAATGTCGCAGGCGTATTGCATAGGCCAAAGGACATCCTTCTGTAAGCGAACACTCTAAAGGGACATGTGAAGGCTGTTTTTTCTTGGTCTTCTGGTGCTACTGGAATTTGATTGTAACCAAAGTATCCATCTAAGAAGCAATAGTAAGCTTGACCCGCTAACCTCTCTAGCATTTGGTTCATGAAAGGAAGTGGAAAATGGTCTTTTATAGTTGCATCATTGAGTCTTCTATAGTCCACACACATCCTCCATCTGGTGATAGTTATTGTGGGAATTAACTCATTGTTGTCATTTTGAATGACTGTCATCCTACCCTTCTTAGGAACAGTTTGAACTGGACTCACCCATGCAGTGTCTGAAATTGGGTAAATCATTCCTGCATCTAACAACTTCACCACTTCTTTTCTGACTACCTCTTTCATAGTAGGATTAAGTCGTCTCTGAGGTTGCCTAACTGGCTTTATATCATCTTCCATTAGAATTTTGTGAGTGCAAAAAGAAGGATTGATACCCTTCAAGTCAGAGATGGACCATCCTATAGCAGTTTTATGCTCCTTGAGTACTTTCAACAGCTTCTCTTCCTCATAAACATTCAGCCCTTTATTAATAATGACTGAATATGTTTCTTCATCACCTAAAAACACGTACTTCAAAGTATCAGGTAATTCTTTCAGCTCAATTTTTGGTGCTCCAATTAGGATGTCATCTTCTTTCTTTTCAAGCACCTTCATTGCTACCTCAAACTCTTCTTGTATTGTCTCTTGGCTTTGAATTTTCAGCTCTTCTTCAAGTTCCTGCTCCTCTGTTTTATCTGCATGAATCACAGTATCTAAAATATCCAACCTGAAACAATCAGGCTCATCAGATGGATTTTACATAGCATTAAAAATATTGAAAGTAATAGATTCATCATCCATCCTAAGTTCTAATTTCCCTTTTTCTACATTAATTAAAGCTCTAGCTGTAGCTAAAAATGATCTACGTAAGAGAAGCAGTATTTTACTTTCACCTTCCATATCTAAAACTATAAAATCAACTAGAAAAATAAACTTATCTACTTTAACCAGGACATCCTCAATGACTCCAGTTGGCTTTCTCAATGAACGATCTGCAAGTTGAAGAAAAACCATGGTGGGCTTTAATCCAGAAATTCCTAGAGACTTGCAAACTGACAAAGGCATCAAATTGATGCTTGCTCCAAGATCGCATAGTGCTCTCCCCACATTGATGTTCCCTATTGCAATTGGAATATTGAAACTACCTGGGTCTCTAAGCTTTGGTGGAAGCTTTCTTTGTATTATAGCTCTGCACTCTTCAGTAAGTGCAATAGTTTCACACTCCTGCAACTTATGCTTTCTAGACAACAATTCTTTCATAAATTTAGTATAGTTAGGCATGTTAGCTAAAGCTTCAGCAAAAGGAATATTAATATGTAATTTCTTAAACATGTCTAAAAACCTGGTAAACTGTTGCTTTTGAGCATGTTGCTTGAGCTTCACTGGATAAAGGAGGCTTCTCAAAACGAGAGAAATCCATGGGTTTCTTTGGAGCTGCGAAATTTTTCTCTTTCTTTTTTGGCTTGCTTGAAGGTACTTCCACCACTTGTTCCTCAGCAACTATGGCAGTTTCCTCTTCAACCTCTCTTTGGATTACCGTAGGCTTCTCTTGAGGTGTGATTACAATTCCACTCCTTGTAGTAATTGCTTTTGCATGCTCCCTTGGATTAACAACAATGTCACTAGGGAACTGTCCTTGAGATCTTTCAGCCAGTTGCTTTGCTAATTGACCAATCTTATTTTCAAGATTTCTGATAGAGGTATCTTGATTTTTATGATGAGCTCTGGTCTCATTGATAAAGGCATTGGTGGCCTGAATGTGCTCATTAGTGGTCTTAGACAGCTGCAACATAGCCTTCTCTAATTCTGATGGCTCCTTAGGTGGAATGGGTGGAGGTTGTAAATAATTATTAGATATGTAATCTAATCCTCCACCTTGAATTCTCCTTTGAAAATTATTACCCATAGCATTGTTGTGATTTCGCTGAAAATTTTGCTGGGGTCTTTGATCATACCAGAGGCCATTCACCTGAACTAGGTCAGCTCTTACCAGTGTAGGACACTCATTAGACTCATGTTCTCCTTGGCAATACTCACAAATAGTTAGTTGCATTCTACTTGATGAGACTTGAGCTGTAGAGACTTGGAGTTTATCAATTTTCTCATTCAATTTGGCCAACTGCTGAGCCAAAATTTTCTTCTAAGCTAACATTGCATCACTGCTCCCTAATTGAATAAATTCTCTCTTTGTCTGAACTGTAATGCTTTCATTCTCATTACGGACTAAAGAATCAATTAACTCATAAGTCTGGGCTGTTGTCTTTGATCTTATTGAGCCACCAGCTGCAACATTAACAATAAGTCATGATTCAGGTGTCATTCCATTAAAGAAAATACGTACCTTTTTCCCCACAGGCATGTCATATTGTGGACACCTCCTAATCAGCTCTTGAAATCTATTCTAGGCTGCACATAAAGTTTTTCTCCCATTTTGAGTGAAATTGGTGATCTCATTCACCAACCTATTGTATTTCTCCATGGAAAAATATTAGGAGAAAATTTTTGCAACCAACTCTTCTCAAGTGGTGATGCTATTTGAGGTCTATCTGTCTAACCATCAGAGTGCTTTTCCTTTGACAGAAAAAGGAAATAACCTCAATCTGATAGCATCATCCGACACCCCTTGATGTCTGATAGTATCACAAATTCTCAGAAAAATGTCAATAAAGTCATGGGGGTCTTCATCATCTTCCCCACCAAACTGACTACTTTCCACCAATGTAATCAATGAAGGATGAATATCAAAATTGTTTGCTTGAATTGGCGGTCTGACAATACTGGAATTTGGTCTAGTGAACAATGGAGCCAGAATATCCTCCATCAGTTCATCTTCTGGTCTTGGCTGATTATTGACTCTGTCAGCCATCTCTAACTCTTATTCAAAGGTTGAACTAGAATCAAAAATTTCTGCTTCTCTTCTTTGTCTGGCTAGTTTCCTGTTCCTCTTAGCAGCTTTCTCTATTTCAGGATTGTACTGTAGATGATCAGGATTAACTACACCTCGCATAAACTCAGAGAAGCAATTTAGTAACAAAAGTAATTCCAATCATAAAGATTAAAGCTACTATAAATTGGCGTTTTCAATCCCCGGCAATGGCGCCAAAAACTTGTTGCGAATTCGACAAGTGTACCGATCGTTCCAAGTAATAAAATGAGTAAGTAGAGTATCGTCTCCACAGGGATTGAGGCACAAATTTTATCACAACTTATTACCTTAAAATTGGAATACAAATAATATGTTATGAAGAAAATATGATTGGATTTTAGAATTACGAAAATTAAATAACTGAATAAAAAATTAACGAGAATTCAAAAACAATTTTTAATTAAATGTTATGCAGTAGTGAGAAATAATTGTGGTCAAAGCACCTATACTTATGATCCCTACCTTCTATATGTAAATTGGTGATTGATTTCAATTGTTATAATTGCTCAGAGGATGTATTTGATATAATTTAGTTAAATCCTAATCCCTTAGTAATTTAACCCTTTAACCAACTCGAAATCCTAATTCCTTAGTAATTCCTTATTAAGTTAAGCATTAGGAAAATACATCAATTATTCTGTAATTTCCCATCCCTATCCCTAGGTAATGTAACAACTATTATTCTACCGCTATCAGAAATCAAAGTTCCAACGTCCCTATTGTAAACCTTTACCCTTAGAACCCTAATAGAGTGATCAATTCTATTGAGGCGAAAGCAATATAAGTACAAGATAGAATAAAACAATCATAACATTAATCTCAATACCAATTTAAGACAGAGGAGTTCACATCAATTTTTGGCCTTAACCACAATAAAAGAAGTTAGCCAGACATGCTCATAACTAACCTTAAGTGCAAAACTAGCATGTATCTAGGAGAGAATTACAAAGAGAGTAAAGGAATTATAAGCTGCTCCGTCTTCCTTCAATCTTCTTGTTTTGACTCTAATCTTCTCTCTGTGTTTCTCCTTGTGTTTCTGTCTCTGTAAGTGTCTCTGTGTTTTTCTTTTGACCTCCTAAGTCCCTATTTATAATTAGGGTGTGAAAATCTTCTCTTATCTTTTATCTTTGTGAAATCTTTAATTCAAATCTTCTTTATTTGGTTTCCTGTTATAAAAATTCAAAAAACAAGTAATAAAGATAAAATAATAAAAACTGTCACTTATATTAGCATTTATTAATAATTTGTGATTGAATTATTGATCAATTTAACCTAAAAACTATTGTATGCTAGCAGCATATCATCTGCCATGCTATTTGGCTCAGGAATTTGCTGAAGGAGTTGAATATGCAACAAGAGGAGCCAACAAATATTTATGTTGAGAAAAAATCTACAATAGCATTACCAAAGAATCCGATCTTTCATGACAAAAGCAAGCACATTGATACACGCTATCAGTATAGAAGGGAATGCTTTGCAAGAAAGGATGTGCATATAAAGTATGTGAAGTCTCAAGAACAAGCTGCAGATATTTTCACCAAGCCACTCAAGAATGAAGACCTTGTCAAGATAAGAAGATTACTTGGAGTTATAATTTAGTTTTTTGATCCATTGGGCTTAATTGTTAAATGACTCAATATCTAGAAATATCCAAGAAGTGTGTAGTCCAAATTCTAGAATAATCCACTTAGATTGCTCCATAGAAATATCTAAAATAGTTTAATCTAGAAACTACCATGGAAATATCTAGGCTAGGAAAATTATGGAGAATTCTAGAGAATGAATTGTAGACACTAGTTAAGAGTTGTGTTGGCACAATCCTAGCCATTAGTTAAGGAGGTGCCACTAGTATAAATAAGGGTCATATCCACCAATTTGTACAAAGCCAAGAAAAAAGAGTTGTGTAGTTATAAAAGTATTGTCTTCCTCTAAATCTTTCTAAAACCTTTCCTTTCTCAAATATCTTCCTTCCAACAGAAAGTCCCTGCAAAAGAGATTCTTATACTCAAGTATAGTGAGAGGTGTTTTGAGTGTAGAAATGGTTTGAATGACTTAATTGCCTAATGCTTCCCCAACTTCTGCCCTTAATAGACTAGCAGTTACCGAGTGGGTAACTGTCGAGTAACCTCCCTTTATATGTCGTGTGGAGTCATGGGGGAGTGAGTATGTGCTGAGTTGTCCGACTGGCAGGACCCGTTGGTACAATAATTATATCAACAGAAAATTATTAATTATATTTGATTAAATAAATCAATTTGTTAAGCCTGATAAAAGGATTAATATCAAACAAGTTGCAAAATAGTCAAAACTCAACAACCTTCGTCCCTCTTTGTTTTATGACTATAAAGGTATGCGGTTAGTTTAGCAGTGTAAATTTTCTATTAACTATTTTTGTTTTTTTGCTAGTAGTCATATAAAATGACCTTGAGATGTTTCAGAATGTCATAGTTCATAAATAAACATATCATATAATTTCTAGTTTCATATTATATTCCATTATCAATTTTATGATGTTTTGGCATTTTAATATTCAGGCACCTTTTGATACTGCTTCAGTAGATAATATGCGAAGACTTGTTAAACATTACGGTCCACCAGTCATGTATATCCTTTGGCAATATTGTGCCATGATATAATGCCCCCTCCACTGAAGGTATGGTGTTCTTGTCTTGCAGGTTGAGAAAGAAATTTGGAAGAAAAGAGTTATATCCTTTCATGGGGCTGGCATATCAGTGGCTCCAGCAATAAGCTTTTCTGAAACCACTGCTACTTGTAAAAATCCTGAAAAGGTAAGTTGAGTTTGATCACCCGGACTTGATTAATTAAATTTATTATTTTGTCATTGACTCCACCAATTTCCTTCTGAGAAGTCACTTGTCATTTTTTATATTTATCTCTGATGTCTCTCTCCTTTTTAATCAAGTACAGTGTTGCCTGTAGCTTCACATTTTCCCATTGTTTATTTCATGGTGAGTTTAAATTTCTATTTCTATTGGGTATTACTGTTATGTTTCATACGAATATGATGCAACTCTAATTTTGGTGATATTGTTATTTCTTGGAGGTTGCTCTGAATACTTATGCAGGGTGATATTTTTGTTTTTTTCTTGTTCAATTTCTATTTTTTATTTAAACTTTTAAATTTTGATTAAGTAAAGGAGTTTGGGCATCGTGCATTACTTTTTAAAAGTAATAGCCTGGTTCTAGATGGAAAAGAAGCATATACCGTTGGTTTGATTAGGTATTTAATTTTTCATGTTGGTCTTTTCCTAATTATTTCGATCATTTAAAAAATGAATGAGTATTAGCTCACTAATATCAATTTTTCATTAGAATATTTCTTTACTAGCTAATCTATTGTACTGGGATAAATCTTTGCATTTAGACTTTTGTTCCATTTTTCTTATACAATTATTTGCTTGATGACAGATTAGTTTATCTTAAAGATCGACCATGTAAAGGTATAGAGAATTGATGATTGTTCAGTTGCTCTTGGATGCTTGAGAGATATTGTGCAGTAATGGATGAGTGAAAATGCCTTAGGATTATGTAAACCATTCTCGAGAAACTAGATGAAGTTCTCTTTCATAACTTGTAGTCTAACTAGTTTAGCTGTGTTAGTATTTTAGGAGAATAGAAAGATAGTTACTTGTTGGATGGTAATTGATAGTTGGGTTTAGGATGGAGACGTAGTTAGAAATATTAATTAGAAGTAGTAGATAATTTAGTGGTCGTGTAGCTCTTAGACAACGGAAGGAAGAGTTTATATTGATTTCTCAAACTTATTACATTAAGGTGTTGAAAACCTATTTATTGGCAAGCAAGGTTAGTGACGTCATACTACCAGAGATAATTTTTTCTAGACTTTATACAATAGTCTAGAATATTACTGTCTACTTGGGTCCTAAATCTTTCTAGATTGTTCTTAAAAATACTCTTATATTTTCTAGTACATTTAACTTCTAGATAAATCATGAGCTTCTAGAGTCTTCTTTTCTATTCTAAAAATTTGTATCATATTTTAACACTCGTCCTTGATACAAATTTTGGTAACTCCAAACATAGCTTAAACTCGATTCTTGGTAGTGACTTCATAAAAGTGTTTGCAACTTGGTCTTTTCTCTTGTAGTACTAGAGCTTAATTTGCTTAGTTGCCTTTGCTTCTTTGAGGATTCTTCATAGCATTTAGGCTCAACCATAGTTGTGTTACAAGATTCATATATATCCACCAAAGATCTTACTTTACTTGGAATAGACTTTGGTGAAGAATCTTGTTGTTTTTTTGTAGAGGTGATGGAAACATACTGTCTTCTTTTGCTACTCTTGAACCTTTTCTTGAGGTTGTTGCACTGAAATAGGAATATTTCCTTTTGCAACATTTTCTGCTTCCCAATTCCAAGAAGCATTTTCATCAACTTCAACATCTTGACTAATGGTGAGTTTCTTCATTTGCAAGTTGTACACTCTGTAGCCTTTTGATTGTGTATTGTATCCCAAGAAGATTCCTCTTGTAGTCTTGTCTTGTAGCTCATGTCTCTTATAATTTGGAACATGTATGTAGCAAATAGATCCAAATACTCTTATATGTTTAGTTGATGACTTTCGTCCACTCCATGCTTTAATAGGAGTCTTATCTTGGACTGCCTTAGTCGGACATCTATTGAGTATGTAAATTGCAGTGTGAATTGCTTATTCCCAAAATGTGTTAGGCAATCCCTTCTCCTTCAACATTGATCTGGCCATCTTTATGTTGTTCAATTTATTCTCTCAGACATGCCATTTTGTTGTGGAGAATATGCAATTATAAGTTGTTGCTCGATGCTTTCATCATCACATAATTTATCAAACTTGTGTGAGTCATATTCTTTGCCTTAATCATTTCTTATTACTTTAATATGTTTCCCGCTTTGTTTCTCCACAAGTGCTTTGAACTTCTTGAATATTCCACAAACCTATGATTTTTCTTTGAAGAAGTAGACCCAAGTCATTCTAGAAAATTCATCAATAAAGAAGATGAAATACTTGTTGTTTAGTGATGGTGTCCTCATCGGTCCACAAATGTTAGTGTGGATTAACTCTAACAAGTCTTTAGCTCTCCATGCTTTGTTAGTTGAAAATGGTAATTTGTGTTGCTTTTTGAGAAGACATCTTTCGCAAGTTTCATTATATTCATCTAAGCATGATAAACCTCTCATCATATTCTTCTGATGTAGCAACTTCAAAGCTCGAGTGTTGAAGTGACCAAATCTTCAATGCCATAACCATGAATCATCAATTGTTGCTCTCATGGAAATGTTGGTATTAGTAGTATACTTGAAGCTTCTTGGAAAATTCTGTTTCCTTTCTCCATTTTAACTTTGAGAATCTCTTGCCTTTTGTTATTTCTATCATAGATAGTGCATTTCGAAGCGAAGATAATAGCCTTTCTCCATCATTTGGCCAATGCGCAACAGATTTTCTTTAAGATTTGGAACTAGTAAGGCATTTTTGATGTATCTCGTACCTTTCTTTGTCTCCACCATGATAGTGCCTTTCCCTTTTGACTCTACCATGGTGCCATTTCCCAATCAAACTTTGACTTTGACAGGGTCGTCAATTTTCTTGAAGATGCTTCTATCATTAGTCATGTGATTGTTGCAACTGCTATCCAAGTACCAATTTCCACCTGTCTCATCATTGGACTCTCGAGTAGCATAGAAAAGATGTTGCTCATTGTCAAGCTCTTCGATGAAATTTGCTTGATGCTTGTTTTATTGCAGCAATTCTTCTCCAAATGTCCAAATTTTTTACAATAGTGACATTGTGTTTTTCCACGATGCCAACAATCCTTCTCTGACTGACTTGTCTTTTTACAAATGCCACACGGAGGATATTTTTCTTGATTGGTCTTAGAGAAATTTCTAGAATTCCATTTGTTTCTAGAAACTTCTCCATCTTTCTTTCTACCATTTTCTTTATATTGATACCGTAATTTGAGCTTTGATTGGAAGGCCTTTTCGACAGAGTCTTCATTGTGCCTTTTCAATATTTGCTCATACACTTCAAGAGAACCCATAAGTTCTATCATTGATAAAGTAGGCAGATCTTTGGTTTGCTCTATTGCAGTCACAATTGCATCATATCTACGGGGAATAGAAATAAGGATTTTCTCAACAATTTTCTTGTCAAGAATATTTCCCCGCATGCTCTCACTTGATTAACTATTTCTTTTATTCTAGAATAGTAGTCTGTAACAGTTTCAGACTCCTTCATCTTTGTCTCATCTTAGACTTTGAAGTTTAATGGCACGTACCTTGTCATTGCCCTGAAACTCCTCTTATAGTGTACTCCACACATCTTTAGCATTTGTGGTGTCCATTATTCTTGGAAAAATTACATCATCTACTGCTTGTTGTAAAATATATAGTGCCCTTGAATCTTTTTGCTTATTCTCCTTCAACTCCTTCTTTTGCGTTGCATTAAGAGTTAAAGTGTCTGTAGGAGCAATGAATCCTTCCTCTACAATGTCCCATAAATCTTGAGAGCAAAAAAATGTCTTCATTTTAATGCTTGAATAGCCATAATTTTCTCCTATGAAAATAAGGACATGAATAAATGAAGTTTGGGTAGTATTGGCCATGGTTTAAGGTTAATTTTCTTTTGAGTATTTTAGAATATGGTGGGATTTTTCTGAAAGTAGTTGGATGATATTTCTATGCCCAGTAGATGACCGAAAGTAGCTCTGGTACCACTCTTAGTATTTTAGGGGAATATAAAGATAGTTAGTTTTTGGATGATGATTGATAGTTGGGTTTATGATGGAGGTGTAGTTAGAAATATTAATTAGAAGTAGTATATAATTAGTGGTCGTGTAGCCCTTAGACAATGGAAAGAGTATTTACATTAATTTCTCAAAATCATTATATTAAGGTGTTGTAAGCCTATTTATAGGCAATCAAGGTTGGTGACATCATACTTCTAGAGATAGATTTTTCTAGACTTTATACAATAGTCTAGAATATTACCATCTACTTAAATCCTAAATCTTTCTAGATTGATCTTAACAATACTCTTATATTTTTCTAGTATATTTAACTTCTAGATAAGTGATGAGTTTTTAGGACCTTCTTTAATCTTATAGAAATTTGTTTCATATTTTAACAAGCTGCTATATAGTGGGGGTCAAATTCCTTGATCTTCTTTATATATAAGGCTCTATTGACACCAATCTGCATTTGCGTGGTGGGTTATCATGTATATTAGAGTTTATATGTTTCAGATTATATAGAATATGTATCATATAAGACCTGAGATGACAGACACAAGGTTTCTTATTGTGATTTGTAAGAGCATTATTGATCATTTTGCAATTAGTCTTTAGCGACTCTTGCTGCACCAGCCATTCTTCATTTGCCAGTAAATGTTTTAGTGTTACTATTTATGGTCGGTAAAAGGGGAAATAAACGCTAAACAAAAGTTACTTTTGGCGTTGTGTCTGATCTCTCTAGTCAACTAGGCTTCTATAAAAGTCTTTTCCTAATTAATTTCCTTAAAAATTATATCTCTAAACTTTTCGATGAAGGACTCAGTTTTGAAATTAAATTCTTACGACCCATTCCAAGTCATGATGACCATTTCCAAACGTTTGGTTAGGGGTCTACAAATTAAATTCTTATTAAAATTTACGCCAGTGTCATGTAAATCAGCAAGTTCCATGTCTCCCCTACAAATATAAAAGACTATATGCCAAATTAACATCCTCAGGCCTAGTAGACTCAGTCATAAACACCATGTTGCCTACCCCTGCATGTTTTCACTACTTCAGAAATTCTCTTCTTTTGTGCTTCCTTATGATCCTTCCAATAGTTCAATCACTTTACTTCAACATAACAAACTTTAACGACACTGAAAGCGCAAGCCTCATTGGATATGCAGGCGTTGCCAAGACTGAGAATGGAACCGTAGTGCTCAACCCACACATCAACAATGGAGTTGGACGAGCCATCTATGGCCAACCACTGCGCCTCAAAAACTATTCTAATGGACATGTCACTGACTTTTCTACTTGGTTTTCGTTTACTATCGATGTGTCCAATAGAACCAACTATGGTGACGGCTTTGCCTTCTTTGTGGCACCCCTTGCCTACCAAATTCCGCCCAATTCAGGTGGTGGCGGTCTTGGCCTATATGATGACAGTGCACCCCAAAATAACATCATTGCTGTTGAATTTGATACTTTTGTTAATAATTTTGATCCAACAATGCCGCATGTTGGGATCAACAATAACTCTTTGGTATCTCTCAATTATAGCAGGTTTGATATTGAGAGCAACATAGGGAAGATGGGGCATGCGTTGATAACTTACAATGCTTCTTCCAAACTCCTTGTTGTCTCCTGGTTCTTTGAGGTAACTACTTCTGGTTTTATGCCCAACACTTCTGTTTCATACCAGATTGACCTAGGGGAAATTCTACCAGAGTGGGTCACAGTTGGGTTTTCGGGTGCAACCGGGTTGTCCAATGAGGAAAATGTTATTCATTCCTGGGAATTCACTTCAACTCTGAATTCCACGCGCTCAGACCTAAACAAAGAAAGTTACATCATAACCAAATACAAGTTTCAAGTCAAAGTAGTTGTTGTTGCAGTTACTTGTTCTATTATTTTTGTTCTCGTGGTCGTTGGTGTTTCTTGGTTGATCGTCATCAAGAAAAGAAGTGGGGATGGTTTTGATTTGGACAAAGCATCTATGCCAAGAAGATATTGTTATAACGAATTAGTTGCAGCCACCAACGGGTTTGCAGATGATAGAAGGCTGGGAGAAGGAGGCTATGGACAAGTCTACAAAGGGTTTCTGACTGATTTAGGGCTCGTGGTTGCGGTGAAAAGGATCTTTTCTGATGTTGAAGATTCTGAGGAAATATTTACAAATGAGGTGAAGATTATAAGTCGCCTAATACATAGAAACCTTGTGCAATTCATAGGATGGTGCCAGGAACAAGGGGAGTTATTACTTGTTTTCGAGTACATGACTAATGGAAGCCTTGACACTCATCTATTTGGAAGCAGAAGAACTTTGACATGGGATGTGAGATACAAGATAGCGTTAGGTGTGGCCAGAGCACTTCAATATCTTCATGAAGACGCGGAGCAGTGTGTTCTTCATAGGGATATTAAGTCAGGTAATGTTTTGTTAGGCACTGCTTTCAATACTAAGGTTAGTGACTTTGGGATGGCGAAGTTGGTGGATCCAAGATTGAGGACTCAGAAGACAAGGGTTGTGGGGACATATGGGTACCTTGCCCCGGAATATGTAAAGGAAGGAAGGGCTAGCAAAGAATCAGACATGTACGGTTTCGGGGTTGTGGCTTTGGAGATAGCATGTGGAAGGAGGACTTACAAGGATAGGGAGTCTAACCACGTGCCTTTGACGAATTGGGTGTGGAAACAATATGTGGATGGTAATGTTTTGAATGCTGCCGATGAGGGACTAAAAAGGGATTTTGATGTGAATGAAATGACATGCTTGCTCACTGTAGGACTATGGTGTACCCTCCAAGATCACAAGAAAAGGCCAAAGGCAGAACAAGTTATTAATGTTCTTAAGCAAGAAGCTCCATTGCCAAATCTTTTTACATACATGCGTGCTTAAGACTGTCCTTCTCATCCTCCCACAATGGCCAATCTGATTTCTTTCTATCGCCACCATCACTGGCAGCATGGCTTTGCAATATATATCATTATCAGATCAGCTATCTATTTTATGAAGATGTAATTTTGGAATATCGATCGTGTTCTATGTGTGTGTGATTTATATGTCATGTTTTCATGTAAATATATGCTAACGTACGCGTGAATGAATAATATTATATAGTATATTTTCAATGTAGTTATCTTTCTGGGTTTTTTTATATCAGTAGTTACCAATATTCTCGTATAATATATATATATATATATATATATATATATATAAGGAGGATCAGGATAAAGGTTTTCTTGGCGGCACCAGTAGATCTAGTAGTTATTTTAAAAGTTAAAGGAACTGATTTTGGAGAAGTGTCTTCATCCACATTGTATAAATCAATTGTTTCAATTCGAAATTTGAGTGTAAGAAGAAAATAAGTTAGCTGAAGGACATTGGATGAAAGAAAAAAAAAAGGATAAAATTACAAGGGAAACCTATTTGGGAAGTTGTTGGAGGATTGATGCTAATGCCAATTGATGCACTTTTCCTTTTCTTAGTCAAAGCTAGAGCTGGGAGAGGAGAAGGTTGAGGTTGGTTTTGAGTCTCAGCAACAGGTTCTTCTTGAGGATGTCATTGGCTTGCATGAGGTAAAAAGGAAGACCTTGTGAGATAAAGGGCCTCTTTTATAGTAGGCCACCAGTTGAGGAGGAAGCTAGTGGTTTCATTGGGATGAGAAGTGAAATTCAACAGACAAAACATCCATTGAGGCAACTCAGTAATTTTCTTTACCTCTTAACCAGACAATGAAGGATAAGAAGTGGGAGAAGTCATAGTCAAGAATTCCATTGGGAGGTGCTGAGTAAGACTAAATTAATGAGCCACGAACTAGGGGTTGTTCGGCTCCATGGAAATCTTGTTATATCTTGATCCAAGTTTGACCCCACAAAGCAAATCCCTAGCCGATAAGATGCTATCCCAATTTTTCGTTTAATTGGCTTTAGTCTCTAAATCGGCAAGAGAATCCAATTTCATTCGATTAGGAACTGCATGGTCAATAGTTGGAAGTAGTAGATTTTATCTACAGATAGTGAACACACACAATAACCAAGAGGGGTGAATTGGTTAAAACAGAATCTTTAAAGAATTCTTTTAAAACAAATAACGGATTTAGGATCTTTATTACAATGAGAATGCTTCAATCAATCAAATCACTCAGTTCAAGAATACAATTACTTAAAAGAATCACAGATTAAAATAACTAGAAGAGATTAAAAGAAAGTAATCAACACAAGACTTTATACTGGTTTACCTCTCAACAAGAGAAGCTACATCCAATTTCCTCCAACCAACACTAGGTTAGAGTTCCACTCAATCAAACTTTGTTCTTTACAAGCTTTTACAACTGATCACCTTTATCAAACCTTGATAAAGAAATAGAAATCTAAACCCTGTAGACTTCTAATGACTAAGAACCAAAGAACACTATTCTGTTCTTCCCTCTAGAGAACCCTACTCTAGAAAAACTTTAAAGAACCTCTTTGATCTAAGAACTTACAAGAAATAAAAATAAACAATCAAATCACTGCAAGGGCTTAAGAGAGATACAACGTCATGATCCTCAGAAGATGAATGAATGAATTTTACCAAACAAACTCAGGTTGAATGTAAGCAATTCTTAGAATCAGCTCCCTTTGAAAAACTCTTGACAAATCTTGTTCAAACCAACATAATCAATGATGCATGAGTTCTGGATTTTGAAACAAGATCAATGTAACTCAGAATATATTTTCTCAAACTGTGAGAGTTTTTGTAAGTAATGGGTATTTCACAAAATCAAGTTCTTGCCAAAACAAAAGACCCAACAACTATTTATAACAAACTTCTGTAACTAAATGTAATTGATTAAATCACCAAAGTAATTGATTAAATCTTCATATGTAATCGATTAAAAACAAACTTAATTGACTAAAATGTTCTTCAGCTTTCTAGAAAAGATATATGAACAATGTAATCGATTAAATCTTCATGTAATCGATTAAAACAGATAGTGTAGTACTCAAGACATGCTTATTTAATCAATTACGATTACCTTATAATCGATTAAAGTAGACAGACTTATTTTGTGTTTTTGTGCTGTGTAATTGATTACGATTTGTCTGTAATCGATTAATCTGTTCTTCATAGCTAAAGTAATAGATTACCAATGTTGGTAATCGATTAAAGCAGTGCTAAAATGAGTTTCCAAAAACTTAACCATGAGAAATCAATTTCTTTATGTAAACATGAAAACATTTATGCTTTAATAAAATCATATATGCATGTTAATGATCATGTTTATGAAATGCAAGGATCATAAGATAAGCCTCTTAAACACTTAACAAATTACAAATGTCTTGGCATGTGAAAAGCTAAAATTTCTCTTCTAAGACACAAGCTTCATCTTTAACTTGATCCTCTTCCAGCTTCCTCTATATCCAACAGATAGATTCTATAAAGAAGGAATTAAATCCTGAAGTGGTGGATTTTATCCAAATATATTAGCCTAAAGTAGGGTCTTCGGCATGAAGATCTAGTGCTTTAGTTGATTTTTTGTTGCTTGGCCACAAACATAGGAAAATACATGGTAGTCCAAAGAGGACCCGAAGCATTGGATATGTTCTGCTTAGTTATCATTCTTTCTAACAGGAGAAACATATATTTGTAAAAAGAAGACAAGAATAATACTCTTATGGCTTTGGCACTATTCGATTTAAGCAAAGTTACATGAGGGCATATTTAGAAACAATAGTCTTTGAAGAAAAATAAATAAAATACTTACAAAACCAAAATAGAAGAAAGTAATTGTGTTCTGCATCTGAGATAATAGTTCTTGCCTTCATATGAGTTGTAGTGAAATGAGGATTGCCATTGGTAGAATGATCAAAAGAAAACCCTAAATCTTCATATGGTTTGTTAAAGAAAGAATTTCATCACCGATTATGGGAAGACCCAAGATAGTGGCTACATTTTCAAGGTAATTGTCATTGTTGAAAACCAAGAAATATGTCTCATTATTATAAATTGATATGTTAGGATTTCATTTAGGAGAAACATATTTCATTTACTAGAAACTACTTCTCTTGTGATTATATGTGTATAACAACTCCAGTCTATATGTACCATCTATGTAGGGTCTCTTGGACAAACGTTTTTCACTCATTATCCCCTTATATTTTCTCTTATTTAACATGGTATCAGAGTTAGGTTGAACAAATAACGAAAATCATCCCCCATCGGGAATCTATTCTCCCTGGTGAACTTTTTATACTGGTTGTACCTTTTTTTAGCGAACTTTTTTCACTTTTTTGCTTGATGCCCCTCTTTCCAACAAGTTCCCCTTTTTTTTTTTCTTTTCTAGTCACCGATGCAACTCTGGAGAATTCTTCTGCGACATTTCCATTCGGTGACTCCACCACCGGCCATCCATCGATCTACACAATGGTCTCATGCACCCTTCTTTTGCGCATTGAACACCATTTGAGCGATCCACTATTCCTGCGCATGGTGACATGTCCGCTCACATTTTCGGCCTTTGTTTCTGGTGATAGACTCTCTAAACTGAGGCGCACAAAACTCAGTCAATTTTTGGGTCTTATTTTTTGGGAGGTTTTCAAAACCCCCAGGAGCTATAGGTTGTTCTTGATCATTGGAGAAGCTAGATGATGATTGCGAGTTTGAAGCCGACGAATTGTCATCAAAACTGTCACCATATTCATGGGTTTTGATTGAGAATTGTTGGTGCTTGACATTGTGAGTTTCAGATGAAAATTACCAAAGATGAGAAAGAGGAACAAAAGCTTGGTTAAAGGTAAATTGGATGATCCAACAATATTAATAATGGAAAAGGGGTTATTTAAAGCAACATGAATAGTGAACAAGTGTAACGGCTGAGAAGATAAATACAAAGTCAGTTACAAAGATTAGAAGAAGAAGAAGAAGAAAAGATTGCAATGGATATTCTAGACCATTTGCTTCAGCTTCAATCAATCAGCATCAAGATATAGGGAGGCATTTGTTGCCATTCAAAATATGTTGATCAAAAGTTAGTCGAATAAGGATACCAGATATTTCGGGCAAAAGATCAAGATATGAATAATTCGGACAATTAATTTGAAAATTCAAAATATTTGATTAAATATTTTGAAAGCTAATGTAGACGGAAATCGAATGGAAGTTAAGGATGCAAGATAGGAATAAGAACAAGTTTTACACATGAAGCCCCATGATCTATGAGGAGTTCTTAAAAGATAGGAGTGTGCGAGATATGCTGAGTGGAAGGTCTAGCCAAAATAAACACAACAGCCTAAACAATTGTAAATGAGTCTGTAGTGGTTGGACGTGGTAGAAACACGATGTAGATTATTTAAGTTTAGATTCTATAGTATAAATATATGTTTCAGAAATGTTTAGGGTGCCTTCAACCAGATAAATAATGAATGTAATTATTTTTTAGTTATTATTCTTGTCGAATTTATTGTTTTCTTTTAAATTCAACTTTTAGTTTAGTTGTTTGTTCATAGATTCACCTCCAATCATATGCCATTTTTAGTAACTTGAAAATCCATAGAAGGTCAAGAAGATTTTCCCTCTTGAGGATTATATTGTTTGATTTCATATATTTAAATTTTAGAATCGTGTTTGAATAGTTGTAACTAAATTCTGTTCACTAATTGTCCATTATTCACGTGACAACACAATTTAATAAAATGATAATATCCAAAAGCATATTAAACCAAGCACGTAACAAAAATATAATAACCAAAAGCACATATCAAAAGCTATATATTCCTTTGGCTATATATTATTTTATTGGACTAATGTTTTTTGAAGTACTGTGTATTTCACGTTATTTTGTTAGTTTGCTGTATTTTTTAATCTTTTAAAAAGTATTAATATATATTAAGACAAATTAGTAAGACAATATTGTGATTGTGACATTATACTTAAATTACTCGTATTATTTATTTATTTATATAATGGATTAACTTATGAGTCATCAATTTTTATAATTTTTTTAATAATTTTGATATTAACTCAACTCAACCCGCAATTCACCAAGACTGAGTTGAGTTGAGATTAGTAACCCAATATAAAAACATATTCAACTAGTTTTTAAAACAGATTGAAGATGAATTTGGATTGAGTTAACCTATTTTGAAATCCCACACTTTATGCCTTCAATTAATAACAATTTTCAACTAAAATTAAATTTTTAAACTTTTAATTAAATCTATCGGTTGTGTTTACTAAATGTAGCCTAACAATAACTAAAAGAAGTCTATCAATATATAATTATCTGTACTATATGTTCTAGCTGGAAAGCATCTTGCTTACATAAATTCCTGTATGTTAATCATGCTTCGTAAACTTTAAAAACAAATGACTTATCAAACAAACCTTGTCGTGGGGTTCCAGTTACCAGTTTTTGTCAAGGGAGCTTATTCTATGGCTCTATGTTGTGAAGACTAAAGAGAGTCTATATGAAAACTTGGTAACTAGAATAAATAAAGAGAAATACTAACTGAAAATCTTTTTGACATTTTCTTTTTAACTTTTTTTTATAATTGATTGAGATTTATTTTAAAAATCATAAATTTTGTTAAGTTTCACTTATTTAATTTTTTTTCTTATTTAAAAGTAAATTTATCAAGACCGATGATTTTCAATAAATTCTAATCAATCATATATAAAAAAAATTAAAAGAGAGTGTAGAATATTGCTAAACATTCCTCGTGAATAAATGTTACGTGAATGACCATACATCAAAATCAAATTAATTGACTTATCTCATTGTGAAGCTTCTTCTTAATATCACTGGTCTAACAGCATTCTATTGAGAAAGATTAGCCGTGCACGACATTCACAGAGACGAAAATCTGCAGTCTCAAAACGTGTCTCATTCCTGTCTCCGCAAATCAAATTTCACCATGTCATTTAATGGGTCCGGGTTATTTTACATTACTTTAAGGGGGCATTAATATATAACAGAGTGGTTCTCGTTCTCACGTTGGTTCCTCGATTCTCCATTACAAGATAAAAGCACTATATTCATTTATTTTCATCGAGGGATTTGGTTCAGATGGAGTAGAGTAAAATGTATGAATATTATAAATATAACGTATATATGCACCAAATATGAAAATAAAATAAAATATCTAGCATGGATGCTAGCCAGCGCACAAAAGCGAGAAAAGTTTACTAGAAGCATCATACACTACCCAAAAAATTATTATCCGTGTTGTTAAGTTAACAGAGATTATTAGTGTAAATCTAATGTTTTAGAGTTTGAAGTTAAATTTAATGTGATGTAAAGTTTATTTATATAGTTAACTTATATCCCATTAATATAGGAATCTTCCAATATTTTATCTCCTTTAATTCCTAACTTACCAATCAAATTCATTTATGGACCAAATCAAATCATAACAAACTAGTTTCTAAACTAGTTTGAAAAATGATTTGGATATCATGTTTTATTATCGGTTGTGCATCAAACTCATTTTTCTATTCCCATCTCTTATTTTTAATCTTAGCATACCATATGCTCACCTTGGTTACAGGTCATTAATATATTAATTTTTTGGTTTATAAAAAAAGCTTATTATTTCCTCCATCTCAAGATGACGGATGTTTAAATTTTTTATACAGACCAAGAAAGTAAATATTCCAAAAGAACTAACATTTATTAGGAAACAATTTTACTAAATATCATTGTTCTCCCTCTTAATTTCAATAAATGTATTATAAGTCTTTCAAGACAATATAGAACAAAATTGAAATTGATATTTTAATATCTCATTGAAAAGTGAGAACATCAATTAATTTGAATTTTTTTTCAAAGACTAAGATTACAGTCATTTTGGGATGGATGAAGTATCTGTTTTTATTTCTTAAAAATTTTAAGATTTATATTTTAGGTATCTAAACATTTTTTTTTATAACTGATCAATATTTCTTAACTATTTTCCCCCTACTTTTCGTCCCATTAACTTTTAATCTTTGAGGGACTAAAATCAAATATGAAAAAAAAATTAAGGAATTGAAATTAGTTAAAATAATTTCAGGGACTAAAAACATATATTTTAAAAAGTTTAGGAATTAAAAAAAGAATAAATCTTAAAAAAATTGAATTTCTCAAAAGCATATTATGAACCCAAGAACATATTGAAAAAAATTAAAATCTCCAAAAAAACATATTAAACAAATCATAAGTTATTAATATTTTCCTTTGTCTTATTCAACAATTTCTTTAATAAATTGTTGGGCTTAAATATTACTACATCATGTCCTTTATATAAGAAACAAATGATAATAATATTTTTTTTCCTAATTATAAGAAAATATGATCACTTTCAAATGTATAATGACTAATTTTCTTTTACATCCTTGATTTATTATGAAGTTTATTAATGAGATATCACTTAATTATTTTCGTTGATGCATTTAATAAGCAATTAACAATATAACTTATTCTCATTGGTTAAAAAAGAATTTCATATATGGATCATGATGAGTAATGTCATTATATTTCACTACTATTTGAGTTAATTAATTTTATAGGTATTTTTAGAATAAAACTTAAATTTATGACAATATCAATTAAAATTAATAAATTTAATTATTTTTATTAATTTTGATAAATTAAGTATTTGATTCTTATATTTTTTAAGATAAGATATTTGTTTCTTATATGTAGGACTAGATGTAGTATTTTACTAGACATAATATATTTTGATGATAGTATTTTATGTTAGTTTTTATACTTTGCTCTAATTTTTTTTAACTCATGATGATAGCTTTTAAAGAATATATTAATACTAAGATAATTTAGTAAATAACTTTATTTACATTATTTATTTCATGGGTCAACTTATAAATTATCAATATTCTTATTATCTTTTTTTAAAAATTGACAGATCAATACAACTCCACAACCTACAATCTATCAAGATTGAATTGGTTAAGATTTTTAACCCAATATAAATAATGGTCTAACCCAACCTATTTTTTTGACGTCCGGGTTTAAGGCGGATTGGAGATGGACTTGTCCAGTTTAACATATTTTTTAGTTTTAAACTAGTTTGTTGACTTCTGCATTTGGACGGATCGTCCTGATATTTATATATATTGTATAATCAATTTTGTATATTTTAAATGATGCTATACACTAAATTCATTTATTTAACCATAGTAGTACTTTTGTTCATTTCAATGGAAATGCATGGAAATGGAAAAGTATTCTCTTTAAAAAAATTGATACATTAAATGGAACTTAAGCTAAAACATTCAGCGAAAGATTATTTGACTTAAATGAATATTATTCTACATAATACAATAATATCTTATACCATGACAATGTTGAAGATATTTCAAGCGGTCTATAGAAATTAATGGTGAGATCATGTGATGAACAAAGTAACCACTCGCAACACCCATGCATTAGATATCAATTGAGATTTGATAGTGCCTTGCGTTTTAGGTTTTTTTTAACCAAAATGTATTAAAAACAAACACCATAGCACAAGATGTGCATTTCAAAGATCCTTAAGACTATAAGAAAAGGAATATATATCAACCACAACCAAATTGGAACTAATAATTAGCACATAGAAGTTATCCTTGGTAGCTCAAAAATCTATCTCAACATTCAACAATTGAACATAGTATGGGCCTCAAAATTTTGCATCCAAACTCATAAAACTACATCCACTACTACATATTTGACTACTTTTACTAACATTTTTTTATCTAACACTTAATAAAAATATTGTTCAAAACTTTTGTCATATTCAAGAAATGTTGTCAAATTATGAATAAATGTGACTAATATATTTTTGTAATATTTTATCAAATATTGTATATAGTCCATATTGCTAAACTCTAAAAATGTCCAAAAGACTTTAACAACATGAACTATATGCAACATTTGATAAATATTAAAAAAAAAATATTATTAATATTTATTTATAATTTTACGATATTTTTTTTTAATGTCGTCAAAAGTTTTTAGTAATATTTTTATTAAGTGTTAAATATAAAAAAATGTTGCTAAAGATCACATTTGTAGTAGTGATCAGTACTTGCATGAGCAAAGATTTTATCCAAAACAAATTAGTAGACCAATAACACTTATTGCAAGAGTTAGGACTCACTAAACCCAAATGACTAACACACACTACAAAAGATCAACATAACTAAAGTAAGATAAAAATCATTGTCAAAGATAGTGAGTTATAAAAGTCTCAGCTTATTGAGTGAGAAACAGAATGTGTAAGTTATGCAACATTGTCCACTTAATGATAAAAGTCTTAGCTGATAAGTCTCAACTTATTGAGTGATAAATTGTAATTGTTTTATATTCTCCTCCTTTGGCAAGATCATGGGTGTTTCTTACTAATATCAACCTTTTCTATGGTTCTCAAAAAACCAAATTCAAGTTCCATTTTTTTATAAAAAAAATAGTAAAATATTTTATTTATTTTCTAAAAAAATAAAAGGAAAACTTCCTTGTTCCATAGTTCTGTTTTCCTTCACTTTTGAGCATAGAAAAGGAGAAAAGTTTCAAATTTTTTGACAAAAAGTTATGTGGGTAGTTAAGGACATAGTTTACCCTTGTAAGGGAGAAAACTTCATGTAGGTAGAGTAAAACTCTCTGAGAGAAAACCCTGAAAATTGTTACATATAGAATAGAATTGGGTTGCAATATCCATAAGAAAATAAAATGATTGAATTTATACTAACTGATAGGTTATCTGACACAATGGTCATAAACAAACAGTAATAGACTTTAGCAAGACAAAAACATGATTGAATTTATACATATACAATGATATTAGATTAATATCAGATTATGAATATTGATGTCCCAAGTCTACAGTTAGGGACTAAGTTATACGTGCAAAACAACACTGCAAACAAAATAATCTTATTGTAAAGTTAACTTATAAGTAGCGAAGTTACTATAGGAATCTTATATTTCATTCAATATATATTAGTGTCCTACTTCCTTAGCTAGAGAAAATAATAGAGCTACACTACTTGGCATTGTGATGGCTTTCAAAGATCACTGCAAAGAAAAAGAATAAGTCAACTTGTCTAAGAAGCATGGTTGAAGAGATTTTAAAAAAATGGAGGTGAAATATTCAAGTTTCATAGAATACTAATTAACCTTAAAAAAATTATAGAACAACGCCGCTTGAGACGGTGATTGCATGCAGAAATACAGAGAATTACTGCCACTAAATAATAATAATAATAATAATAATAATAATAATAATATTGAATCAATTGTGATTAGATAAACTACTTCAAAAACAAATTCATTCAATATGTTAATAGGTTACTTACATTAGCTAGAGAAACTAATTAAGGAGTTATACTACTTGATATTTGTGATGGCTTTCAAAGATCACCGCAAAGAAAGAAGAAATCAATTTGTCTAATGCAAATGGAAATGATATATTCAAGTTTAATGTGATACTAAACTTAGAAGAAACTACAAAATTGAGATATAGATTACATGCTTTTGACTAACATCTATTAAATAATATAATATTTTAAGTCAACACTTTAAAGTATCTTAATAACTAATGTTTTGTTGATTTACTTGAATGTTAGTTAATAGCAAAATTGTATATAATGAAAATCTATTTTAGAGAAACTTACATCTTATAGGTTTTGAAATACTTCTTTGAACAATGATGTTTAAGGCTTTTCTTTCATTCTCGTGAATTAATATCTTCAATTGTTGTTTGTTTTGAACTCTAAAAAATGTCACATATAACTGACTATGACTAAACACAAGTTTAGGCAAGTATAATCCAACACTTGCTAATGATTGACCTGACTTGTTGATAGTCATATAGCATATGAAAAGATTATAGAAAATTTTCTTATAAGCTTAAAAGACCATGGTGACATAGACATTTGAGAAATATATATCAAATTTTCAATATTATTTCCAAACATACTCTTTACTTCTAAAACATATGATTTGCCAGCCTTGTGACAATCAATCAGCATCATTGCATAGTCCTTCTTACTAGTCTAAATTTCTCAACAACATTATTGGAGTACAAACCTTCAATTTTATTCTATGATTAGGAAGATTTGATGTTCTGAGTGTGTTAAGAAATTGAGGAGTAATTTCTTTAAGTGCATGATTTGTCAATAGAATCTGAACTTTGCATTTCTCTTTCATCACCGATAACAAAGGGAAAATCATCATAGAGTAAGCAAAGTCATCGATCACTTGGAATCAATGAAAGAACATAATCATTGATTTCAATAGAAATTTCAATTGTTGATGCTAGAATAGCTCTGGATTGCAAGAATTCTTCTTTCTTGTAATGGTGCACTAAATCAGGATATGTACTTTGCACAATAGCATGTATATTGTTAGATTAAGATATTTAAATTTTAAGTTATTTTGAATTCATTTGAATTTGCAAATCTGTAACTGATTATAGATAAGATAAATATTAGGAAGTTAGTTTTAATTTTTTTAAATTTTAAATCTTATCCAGAGGTTAGGATCTATTTGTATAAATATTCTCATTTGAGGAGAAAAGAATAAGCAATTCAACGTAACATGCTTCAATGCTGAAGTTATTGTTCAACGTGACATGGTATCAGAGCCAGTAATGTTCCACAAAACTATTATTTTTCTTTCCTCCTCACCCACCCTTTATTTAGTTTTTTTTTTACCCATCCTGAAACTTCCTTCATGATTTTTTCCCCAAAATCCTAATTTCATTGTATCTCTAATTCCATTATCTCCCAAATGGATCTTCCACCAAATTTTGATTATGCCACCACTAATTCTTCCTCAACGAACCCCTCTTTTACCCCAAATATTGTGATTCATCAAGATCACTCATCTCTTCCTTTAACCCTCATCTTGGATGATTCCAATTACTCATTATGGTCTCAACTGATGGATATGCGTATTGGTGCACGCAACAAATCTGGTTTTCTTACTGGAAAAACTTCGAAGCCTCTTCCTTCTGATCCTTCCTATGATGCTTGGGTTACCGACAATAAGAGAGTCAAAAGTTGGCTGATTGATTCTATGAACCCTAGTCTTATGCAGTGATTTATCCGCTTGGAAACTGCACACGAAATTTGGGATGCAACCTCTCGGACATTCTACGATGGGTCTGATGAAACCTGCTTATTCGACCTGAACCAACGATCATTCTCCAAGAAGCAAATGGGTAGGCCTCTCTCTACCTATTATAATGAACTTCTCTCTCTGTTTCAAGAAATCGATCATCGCTTGCAATCTTCCAACACTGTGGACGGTGTCATCCATGGTCGTTCGGCCTCCCTCGCCTTCGTGTTCACATTTTTTGGCCAGATTGGACTCTGACTTTGATCAAGTTCGTGGAGAAATTCTTCGGAAGGACCCCAAACTTGACCTTGAGAGCACTTATGCCTATGTCCGCCACGATTTTCACCAACGCCAAACCATAGGTGCTCCTAAACCAACTTCTGATGGCACGGCGTTCCTTTCTCATCAGGTCAGGGTTCCTAATCGCACTCGCAATGACAAACCTTATGGTAAATCATCTTCACTTGTTTGCTCTAATTGTGGTAATTCAGGTCACTCCAAGCAAGGTTGCTATGAACTGATCAGATATCCTGATTGGTGAGATTTTACAAAATGTCCCCGCAAGAAACTTTCAGATAGAACATTAACCTCCTCTTCTGAGACTTCCTCTTCTCCTCCCTGGGCAAATGTTGTGCACGCAGGCATATTGGGTAAGCATTTTGTTTTTTCTGCGCAACGTAGGAATTCTACTTGGATTATTGATACAGGAGCCTCAAATCATATGGTTCGGGACTCCTCCTTGTTGCATGATTTTCGGTCATGTTCCCACTCCTTTATCTCTATTGCTAATAGGGGAACATTCCGTATTACTGGTCAAGGATCCCTAACTTTGGCCCCCTGATTTCACCCTTCACTCAGTTCTTTGTGTTTCCAATTTGGAATTTAATCTCTTATCTGTTAGTCAGTTGACTACTGACCATAATTGTTCTGTTGTTTTTGGACCTACCTTCTGTTCCAGGACATCCATCAGAGGAAGATGCTTGGTTGTGGTGTTAAACATGGGGATTCTCTATTATTTGGAACTTGGGACACACCTTCCATCTTCAGTGACTCGGGCGTGTACCACATTTAATAAATCACAAGCTTCTGTTGATATTTGGTTATGGCATCATAGATAAGGTCATTTGTCTTTTGGGTACTTGGAAAATTTTGTTTCCTAAGTTGTTTACATCTTTAAGTCTTTCTGATTTCCACTGTTCTGTTTGTAAATTGGCTAAAAGCCATCGTGTTCCTTATTTTCCCAGTTTGAATAAAAGTAATTTTCCTTTTCAAGTTATACATTCAGACGTCTGGGGTCTTGCAAAGGTTCCTTCACTCTCCCGTGTTTACTACTATGTCACTTTTGTGGATAAATGTACTTGTATGATTTGGATTTCCCTTTTAAAACATAAGAGTGAGGTGTTTGATGTTTTCAAAAAGTTCTATGACATGGTCAAAAATCAGTTTCAAACTTCTGTCAAGATATTCCAATCCGACAATGGCATGGAATATCTTGGTACTTCCTTTCATGAGTATCTTGACTCCCACGGTATCAAACACCAAACTTCTTGTGCGTATACACCCCAACAAAATGGGTTGGCTGAACTAAAAAATCGACAATTATTAGAGGTTGTTCATGCTTCTTTGTTTGGCATGCATGTTCCTCGTTGTTTTTGGGGTGAGGCTGTTATTTCCGCTGCATATCTCATTAATAGGACTCCTTCAAGTGTCCTAGGTTTTCAAACTCCTTTTGCAAAACTTCAATCATTTTTTTCCATCCCTCACACATCTAATCTTGAACCTAGGGCTTTTGGTTGTATTGCCTTTGTTCATATCCCTAAGGTTCTTTGTAACAAACTTGATCCTTGTGCTTATAAGTGTATCTTTGTTGGCTACTCAAATCTTCAGAAAGGTTACCGTTTCTATAACCCTGTTCTTCAAAAAACGTATATTACTCTTAATGTTTCTTTCAAGGAAACTGAAGCATATTATTCAGGGGGAGTGTCTCACCCTTCTTCTCAGGGGGAGACTGTAATATCAATTGGAGAAGAAGTATCAGTGGATTGCCAGACCTTCATTCCTTCTGTGGGTCACTCTAATGTCCCAATTCCTAATCCACATGATACCACACCAACTATCAGTCAGAATATTACTCCACCTACTCTTGAAATCACAAATTTAACACCTACAACTACTGCATCTCCTTTGGATAATCCAGATCCAAAACTTCTCAATTCTATTGAGCTACATTCTGACTCTTTACCATTATCTCATAATCTACTTGAAAACACTGTTTCTATCCCTAATACAGAAATTCGACGCTCTACCAGACCTACCAAAGGCATTCCACGCCAGTTGTATAACCCAGATCCTAATGCTAATACTAAATATCCAATTGGAAATTATGTTTCAACAAAGAGACTCTCTGAACCTTATGCTTTAGCTACTAATCAATTGTCTAGGATCCATATTCCTACTAATGTGCAGGATGCAATTGCTAATCCAAAATGGAAGGAAGCCATGAATGTGGAAATGGAGGCACTAAAAAAAATTCAACTTGGGAAATAATTCCTCTTCCTGAAGGGAAGCAGACCAACGGTTGCAAGTGAATATTTACTTTAAAACTCAAAGCAGATGGCAATTTAGACAGATATAAGGCCAGACTTGTAGCCAAAGGATATACACAACGATTTGGCATTGATTATCAAGAAACTTTTGCACCAGTAGCAAAGCTTAATACCATCCGAATTTTAATTTCCATTGCAGCAGCAAGAAATTGGCATTTGAAGCAATTTGATGTTAAAAATGTTTTCTTAAATGGTGATTTGGAAGAAGAAGTTTATATGGATATCCCGCCGGGTGTTGAAGGAGCAAGAGGAAATCAAATGTGTAGATTAAAAAAGGTCCTCTACGGGTTGAAGCAATCCCCTAGGGCTTGGTTCGGCAGATTTTCTCTTGCAATGAAGAAATTCAGTTACAAACAAAGCAACTCAGACCATACTTTGTTCACAAAACACAAGGATGGAAAGGTAAATATCTTGATTGTTTATGTGGATGACATTATAGTAACTGGAGATGATGATTGTGAAAGAAAATTGTTAGAAAAATATCTAGCAACTTAATTTGAAATGAAAGATTTGGGGCACTTAAAGTACTTCCTTGGCATTGAAGTGGCGAGGTCAGATCAAGGAATCTGTCTATCACGGAGAAAATATGTACTTGATTTACTTGCAGAGACAGGGATGCTGGCTTGCAAACCTGTGGAAACCCCAATTGAAATGAACCACACACTTGGGATTTATCCTAATCAAATTCAGGCAGACATTGACAAATACCAAAGACTAGTTGGAAGATTAATCTATCTAGCACACACTAGACCTGATATTGCATATTATGTCAGTGTAGTTAGTAGATTTATGCATTCTCCAAGTGAAGATCATATGAATGCAGTTTATCAAATCTTAAGATATTTAAAAGGAACACCTGAAAAGGGTTGTATTTTTCAAAACACAACAAACTAACTGTTGAAGGCTTCACCGATTCAGATTGGGCTAGGAATAAGACTACAAGACAATCAACCTCAGGTTATTTTACTTTTGTAGGAGGTAACTTGGTTACTTGGAAAAGTAAAAAACAAAAGGTGGTGGCTAGATCAAGTGCAGAAGCTGAATTTAGGGGCATGACTTTAGGAATTTGTGAATTACTGTGGGTAAAAGGTGTGTTAAAGGATATTGGAATCAGTTATGACGAACCAATAAAGTTATATTGTGATAACAAGGCAGCCATATAGATTGCACACAATCCAGTTCAACATGACAGGACTAAGCATGTTGAGGTAGATAGGCATTTTATTAAAGAGAAGCTGGACCAGTAAATTATTCAGTTGTCGTTTGCAAAATCTGAAGATCAACTTGCTGATGTATTGACCCAAGCAGTATCTGCCAAAGCCTTTAATGAAGCGATGAACAAGTTGGACATGATAGACATTCATGCACCAACTTGAGGAGGAGTGTTAGATTAAGATATTTAAATTTTAAGTTATTTTGAATTCATTTGAATTTGCAAATCTGTAACTGATTATAGATAAGATAAATATTAAGAAGTTAGTTTTAATTTTTTTAAATTTCTAATCTTATCAAGAGGTTAGGATCTATTTGTATAAATATTCTCATTTGAGGAGAAAAGAATAAGCAATTCAACGTAACATGCTTCAATGCTGAAGTTATTGTTCAACGTGACATATATCATGAAAATCTGTAATGATAAATGAGTTAGGAATTTCTATTGATGCATAACTATCATTTGACTTAGATAATTTTTCATCTCCCACATCTAATATCCATTGTGAAAATTCTCTATGTTCCTCTACATTGTCATTGTTTGCATTTTTTTGCATACACATATTTTTTGTGAGAATTAACACATGACAATATTGCCAAAGATATGAAGAATTGATAGTAGCATTGACAATATTAACACAACTTCCTCTTGGAACTACAGGAAGAATTTGTCTAAAGTCTCCTAAAAAAACAATGGCTTTTCCTCTAAATGGAGAATCTGCATTGTTAGAAAAACTTATGATCTCTCCTACTCTTTGTCCAATGCTTCGAAACAAAACTTATGTGTCATTGGAGCTTCATCCCATAGTATTAGAGTTGTCACTTTTAATAGTTCAGTAAGTTCACTTCCTTGATGAATATTGCAAGTTGAGTTATGTAAGGTCTGAACAAGGATGACAATTTTTGAGTTCATTGCACTCCCTCGAGGCAATAATAGAGATACTATACCATTGGATGCTACAGTCAAAACAATATGACCCTATAAACGTAAGACAAAAGCTAATGTATTCCATATAAAAGTTTTCTAGTACCACCATAATCATAGAAAAAAAAACATCCCACCGCATTGTGCATTAACAAAAACTTGCATGATAGTCTCAAATCTGCAAAAAAAGTTACTTACTCAGATGTTTAGTTGTAAAATGAAATGAAAATAATTATTGTATCAGTATCGATGAATGTAATATAACAAATTGAAGTAATTAAAAAATTGATTAGATCACCTATAAGAGAATTGAACAAATTTTGGAATTCATCTTGCAGATCATATCTATCATAATAAAATTATGCAAGGATGAGTTTATTTCCTGATTGACTTGTGATGCTCCCTTGTGGATATGGCATTGAGGGATAATCCTTTAGACTTTTTCTATTTGATTGCAATAGTTGTTCAACTTGCAAGAGAGCCAAATTTTTCAACTATAAATCACTGATATGCAAGTCTTAAAAAAAATAATTCTGATTTGATAAGTATTATGTCAACATTAGTTTAAATGTTATTGTTTAAAGTAGTATATGTGTAAATTAAAATAAGAATTAAAAACTTGTAACTTGAATGTTGGATAATTTTCTTTGTTCATAAAGAATATCATCCACTGACCATTTTCATGTTTCTTCCCACACATGTTGTGGTCTATTTATGCTATTAGAGACAATTTAATCATTGTGACAAATAACCTTCTCAAATAGTGACCTGATCCCAAGTTTTCAGCTTCTCTGATAGTCTCAATGTATTCTTTATTATCTTCAAGAAATCCCATCGGAAAACATGCATCTTATCGAACCCCAACAACACTTCTAATGTCTTCATAGTTGCATGCTCCTTTAACAACATAGCATTATTATACAATTTTTTTAATAAATTTTTGGGATAAATATTACTACCTCATGTCTTTTATATAAGAAACAAATGATAGTAGTATTTTTTTGGACCTAATTTTAAGAAAATATGATCACTTTCAAATGTATAATGGCTAATTTTCTTTTTTTCTTTTCATAAAAGTTGATGCATTTAATGAGCTATTAACAATATAAATTATTCTCATTGCTTAAAAAAATATGTCATGGATTATGAGTAATGTCATTATATCTAAGCACCATTTGAATTAATTAATTTTATTGGTATTTTTAGAATAAAAATTAAATTTATGACAATATTAATTAAAATTAACCAATTTAATTATTTTTATTGGTTTTAATGTATTAAATATTTATTTCTTATTTTTTAGATAATATATTTGTTTCTTATATATAGAATCGGATGTAGAATGGGATGTAGTATATAATTTACATAATATATTTTGAATTATTTTGAATTTTATGTTTTTTTTTTTTACTTTATGCTTCATTTTTTTTAACTCATGCTGATATATAGCTTTTAAAGAATACTAATACTAAGATGATTTAGTGAATAACATTTTTGTAACTGTGATTTTATATTAAAATTATTTATTTCATGGGTCAACTTATAAACTATCAATGTTTTTATTAATTTTTTAAAAAACTTGGCAGATCAAAACAACTCCATAACCTACAATCTATCAAGATTAAGTTTAGTTAAGATTTTTAACCCAATATAAAAAATGGTCTAACCCAATCTATTTTTTGAAGTACGGGTTTAAGGCGGATTGGGATGGACTTACCACTTTAATATATTTTTAGTTTTTAATTAATATCAACTTTCAACTAAATCTAAATTTTTAAACTTTTAATTAATTTATCAGTTTTGCTTACTAAATATAGCCAAACAATAACTAAAGGAAGTCAATGTAATTATCTGTGCTAAAAGAATGCTCTAGCTGGAAAGTATCTTGCTTGCATTATTTCCTCTGTTGTTGAATGGTTCGTTAACTTTTAAAAACAATTGACTTATACAAACCTTACCGTGGGGGACCAATTCCAGTTTTTGTCGAGGGAGCTTGTTTTATATTTTTTTTTGTCTCTAATAAAAAGGAAAAGCAATTAATTCACACAGTAGCTAGCATTAATTGTATTTTTTAATATATTATCCTTCTTTAAAATTTAATATCAAGAATAAAGAGGAATTAACAAAAATAATATTTAAATTAAATAAAATATATTTTAGAGATAGACTTATTAAATAAAATAAAATTAATCGAGATATACTTAATTATATTTAAGATCAGCAGCACTGAAGCTATTTTTTTTATCTTACATTCGGAGGGAGTATGCATGAGCATGAATTGTAGTGGAATTAATATCTGCAACCATTCTTTGGCTTATTCTACGGGGTCTGGCGTCATTTAGTTGACGTCAAGTTATAGGGTTTCAAGCCAAAAGTTGAAAAAAAAAAAAAAACCAAACTATTTATGCACCAAATGCGAAGAAAATTTAATTTCCTGCATGCATGTTAGCCAGCGAGCAAAAACGAGGAAAGTTCATGGGGACGCAAGCAGCACAGTTCACGAAGACCAATTCAAAACAACAACAAAATTTCAGTTATTAGTAAAACCGCACTTAGTTTATTTACTTATTTATTTAAACAACAAGCTCCATCGACCAATTCAACCGTACAACCTTAGTCACTCCTCAAAGCAAATCTACTTTTGTTAGCTATTCCACTTCTCTCACCCATTTCATCTTTGATATGAATTTCTTAGCTCTACCAAACAATGGGAGAGAAAAACCGCCACTGAGATTACTAGAGATGGTCATCACAGTTATTCTCGTCGTGTTGGCCTTTCCTTCTTCTCTTAAAACAGCTGAATCACTAAATTTCAACATAACAAACTTCAACGACCCCGAGAGTGCAAAAAACATGGCATACCAGGGTGATGGCAAAGCAAACAACGAAGGATCCATAGAGCTCAACATAGTGACGTATCTTTTCCGCGTCGGGAGGGCCTTGTACGGACAACCTCTGCGCCTTTGGGACTCATCTTCTGGTGTTCTAACTAACTTCTCCACGCGCTTCACCTTCACTATTGACAAAGGAAACGACGAAAGCGCCACCTATGGTGACGGTTTTGCCTTCTACATAGCCCCTCGCGGCTACCAGATTCCGCCAAACGGAGCTGGTGGCACTTTTGCCCTTTTCAACGGTACCTTCATTAGCTACCTTCCCCAAAACCGCGTCCTTGCAGTTGAGTTTGACACATTTAATGGCACAATTGACCCTCCCATGCAGCACGTTGGCATAGACGATAACTCTCTTGAATCCGTGGCTTCTGCCAAGTTTGACATTGACAAAAACCTCGGAAAGAAATGTAATGCTTTGATAACCTACAATGCTTCTAATAAGACCCTCTTTGTGTCTTGGTCCTTCAATGGAACCGCAACGCCTCATTCCAATTCTTCACTTTCTCACCGGATAGACCTCATGGAAATTCTACCCGAGTGGGTGGATGTTGGGTTCTCTGCTTCAACTGGCGAACTCACTGAACGGAACTTTATTCACTCGTGGGAGTTCAGTTCAACGTTGAATTCTTCTACTGCTTCGAATAACAATTCCTCGGATAGTAGTGGAGCGAACCACGGGAACGGGTTGAGCTCGGTTGCGGTGGTTGTTGTGGTGGTGTGTGCAATTGTTTTGGTGGCCGCGGCTGCGAATGTTGCAGCTTGGGTAATAATCATGAAGAGAAGGGGTAAGGGTGATTATGATAATGATGAAAGTGGACCCACATCGGCTAAGTTTGATTTGGATAGGGCAACTATACCTAGAAGATTTGATTACAAAGAACTAGTTGCAGCCACCAAAGGGTTCGCGGATGATACAAGGCTTGGACGAGGAGGCTCGGGACAGGTTTACAAAGGGGTCCTGAGTCATTTAGGAAGAGTTGTTGCTGTGAAAAGGATTTTCACTAACTTTGAAAGTTCAGAGAGAGTTTTCATCAACGAGGTTAGGATCATAAGTCGTCTTATACATAGAAACTTGGTGCAGTTCGTAGGGTGGTGCCACGAGCAAGGAGAGTTTCTGTTGGTTTTTGACTTCATGCCTAATGGAAGCCTCGACACTCATCTCTTTGGGGAGAAAACACCTTTGGCCTGGGATGTTAGGTATGGTTAATATACTCTTTATCTTCTTTTATGTATTTTATCATGAGCAATTCATAGGTGTTTTTGTTACAATTCTTCAATCAGAATTATAATTTTACCTAACTAATCTACGTTTTTCTTTAATAATACAAACTTTTATTAATTAGGTTGATTACACCTGTGAAATTTCAATTATGATGAGAGAACAACACTTCAAAATAGCTATTAAACTGAATCAAAATTTTGTCATTCGATTATTGATTGTCATTTAAAGGTAGTTTAATTAAAACCTTCTCCACTACTGTTCTCAATGATCTCTTCTCTTCTCAATTTTTCTAACAGGTACAAGGTAGCGTTAGGCGTGGCTTTGGCACTTCGTTATCTTCATGAGGATGCAGAGCAAAGTGTTCTTCATAGGGATATTAAGTCGGCTAATGTGTTATTGGACACAGATTTTAGCACCAAGCTTGGTGATTTTGGGATGGCAAAGTTGGTGGATCCAAGGTTGAGGACTCAGAGGACAGGGGTGGTGGGGACTTATGGGTACCTTGCCCCAGAATACATCAACGAAGGTCGGGCTTGTAAGGAATCAGACATTTATAGTTTTGGTGTTGTGGCTCTTGAAATTGCTTCTGGAAGGAGGACTTATCAGGATGGGGAGTTTCATGTGCCTCTCACGAACTGGGTGTGGCAATTGTATGTGGAAGGGAATATTCTGGATGTTGTTGATGAGAGATTGAACAAGGAGTTTGATGTGGATCAAATGACAAGCTTGATCATTGTGGGGTTGTGGTGTACTAATCCAAATGACAAGGAAAGGCCTAAGGCTGCACATGTAATAAAAGTTCTTCAGCTTGAAGAATCATTGCCGGTGCTTCCACTTGATATGCATGATCGTCCTCCTCCTTCTCTAATTACCAATACGCATGCGCGTCCCACATATTATTCCTCGCAATCACTACCCTTCACTAACAGCCTTGGAAGTGTTGGACGTTAATTTGCTAAGTCAACCTTTGAATTCATCTATGTTGGCACTAAGAACTTGTGCTTTTTATGTAGAACTCATTCCGTTTTATGTTTTTTTATTACTTCTTGTCTTGATAGATATATAAATGGTTTGAAGATTTCCTTTTGAATAATGTTTGTTTTACATTGTTCAGTTTTTACACTACGCTTACAATTCACCTTGATAAACTCAATTAAAATTGATATTCTCTCTCTCTTTTTTTTTTCTTTTTCAAACCGTGGAGGGTAAAGTGTTAGAGTAGTAATTTGCTTGCATTAAGATTATTGAATGTCTTCATTATGAATATGTTTCTATATGGGGATTATGTTTCAGACTCTTGTTGGATAATGAAACTCCTACACATGCACAATAATGAAGATAAAGGATAGAGTACACAAACAACACCACAATAAATAGAATAGTACAATCCTAACACGTTTAATTAACATGATCCGGCAACTCTTGTCTATATCCACGAGTCTTAATAAATGTCTCCATTATCTCAAATAAGATTTCAATTTTTCATAAAATCATATCTTCACATGACCTTTCTGATTTAGGATGATGGCTCCTTTCCCATGATCTCTTTCCTTATTCACAAAGGAAAATGCCACCTATGCTATGGTCACAGTCTCATTGTCTACATAGCCCTTGGAGGCTACTAGATTCGATGGTCACAGTTGAGTTTGACACATTTAACCATAGTTATCAGACAACTTGGCTGAGATTGGCCGGAACCTTCCATTGGCGTGCAAACCGGGCACCGAATCAGCCTAAGTCAATAGTTGGATCAGACGTGCATCAATCCCATTTTGACTTGATACGACTCGGCCTGACACAGGCTTCACTCGGCGACCGGATGGGTCATGTGATTTTTTTTTTCAATTGAACAACATCATTCATATAAGAAAATTCAATTTATATCTTACAATTGTGTTACTTATAAATTTGCTTATTTTTTTATCAAATATAATCGTCATTCCAATTTGACCTTTTTCCCTTAGCTTATTGGTTTAAAAAATTACTATTCTTTATCAGAGCAATAATGAAATGAATGAAAAAATTGTATTGTCTCGCATGAACGCATGAACGCTTATGCGCACATGCACATGCACACACATATTAGATTATGTTTGTCAGTATATAACAGTGACATTTTAATAAATAGATGATTTAGATTATGTCTTCCAGTGTTTGTTGAATTTTGAAAATATATGTTGCTCAAGATTTTTAAACAAGTTCAAAACTTGTCTTCTAAAAATGTTGAATTTATTTAAATTTTAATTTAAGTGTACAAATTTACAGGTTACGAAATCGTTTAGAATTTTTTTAATATAGACAAAATCATGCGGGTCAACTAGTGACTCAATGGATTGACCCATGACTCATAACCCAATACCCCAACCGATTCGATGACCAGTCAGAGTCTAATAGCAATTAGGGGTGTTCATCAACCGATCCAAACCGATGTAAACCGCAGTGACCGAACCGAAAAACCGAAAACCGAAATAACCAAAAACCGAAAAAAAATCGAAAATTTTCACCGGATTGGATCGGTTTTCGGATTGGCCGGTGAAAACCGATCCAATCCAAACCGATCCAATTATAAACCATACCTTACCCTTTATCTACTTGGACCTATTCCCCATCATAGCTCAAAAACCAAAAATGCAATACATTACTTCTTGTTTTGTCCAATTAACGTGTTTGTCTAATGAAAATTAGAAAATGATGTTTGTTTTTATCCAATGAATGTGTTTGTTTATGTTAGATACTCCTTATTTTGATAAAAATAAGTCTCATAAGTTTTATTTTTTAAACTTTTTAAAAAATCGAAAGTCGATCAAATCCAAACCGAAAAAAATTGGATTGGATTGGATCGGATTTGAAAAAAATTTCAAACCGAATGGATGATCAAATGACCAAACCGAAGAAATTAGATCGGATGATTTTTTGCTTTAAAACCGATCCAATCCAGACCGCAGACACCCCTAATAGCAATGCATTTAACAACATAATTGACCCTTGCATGCAACATGTTGGCATAGATGATAACAATTTTAAATTTGTGGATTTTGTTGAGTTTGACATTGTCAAAAACCTCGGAAACATATGTCACGCTTTGGTGACCTATATTACTTCAAACAAGACCTTCTATTTGTCTTGGTCTTTAATTACTGGAAGCATATTGGTGCATTCCAACTCTTCACTTTCCATCTCTCACTCTCACTCTCGCCATCTTTCTGATACCTCCCTCTCGTGATCTTCATGTGGCTCTCTCACGCTTTCATCACTCTCACTCTCGCGATCTTCCTGCTACCTCCCTCTTGTGATCCCGGTACCTCTCGTGATCTTCACGCGGCTCTCTCACGCTTTCGTCATTCTCACTCTCACGATCTTCCTACTACCTCACTCTCGCTCGCACTGAATGTGTACCTCGCGACTTCAAATCCTCGTCTCTCTATCCCAGGTTAGTAGCGTTCTTGCACCCAATGAACCTATGTCGCAACTAAACCTTTGTCTCTGTTGTTGCATTAGCATTTTAAGGTAATGTATGGATTGAATGTGTTGCTATGTGATTTCGCTGTTCTTTCCCACTATTTGTTTGATAAAATGCCTAATCCGTGTATGTTGTTAGAATGTGGTTCTGTTTTGGTACAAAAGCCAAGGATCGAAAACACAGGGGACTATGTAATTAATGTAGAGCATACAAAAAATCATATTTGAGAATCAATGTCTCAGCTTAGCATCAGTGACCACCTCTATATCCTCTAATGCTCAGCATTCCCCACAAACGATGCGAGATGACATTGTTTCTGGGAGCTTCAAAGTTCAGAAGCTAGCTAGTTAGTTTAGTTGAACGGCGATTAATTTGCTAGTTGGCTGGAATCAAGCTAATGAGTTAATTAACGGGGTAGATATAGATAGATAGATAATAGGAGGAAGTGGAAGTGGTTCTTATAATTTAAATGTGGGTTGGGGTTGGAGACTTGTTAAACTTGGTAACTGCACTTTCATTTCATATCTTGAGTGTGTTCTTCAACTTTTCTCTTCCATTACAAATTTTGAGTTTTTTTTGTCTCCTTGTGGGGTGTAGTTTATGATAGCATTAACAGTATTTTGACTCAAGTACATTTTGACTGGCTGGTTTTTTGGTTTATTTGAGTTTTTGTTTTCTTTCTCCACTCGTGATGTTTCTTCCCATTTTTATCTCTAAAAGGACGAGCCATTGTTTTCTGCCTAGTGTACTGTGTGTTTCGAACAAGGAAAATATTGGAGACTCACGCACGTGCTTCTGATGTAAAACCATGATACTGCAGTCTGGTTTTTCGGTATTTGTTCATGTCAAGAGTTTTCTGTGTGTTTTATTTTCCATAAAATGACCTGGTATAGCGAAACTGCATTCACTGCCTACTTTATACTATCATCAAGTAATTATTTTCCATCCTAGAGTGGCTTATTGCCATTGGAAAGCACACCTAAGACGTTTCTCATGAAATTTTAACTGAGCCATAGTTTGAAAACTGATTATATGTAGAAAAATACATGTTAATCAACACTTCATTTGGAAACCATGATGAGTTAGAAAAAGAATTATCATTCCACTACTAAAAAGAATGTCTTCTACGATGGCGAATTTATGACGGTTATACGAAAACCGTTTTAAAAAAAGGGGCGGTGGGATATTTCTAAATAAAACAAAATAAATGAAGACAAATCTAAAAGAACCGTCTTAGAGGCAGGTGTTCAAAGATGGTTTTGACCAACTGTATTTGAAAACAAAGGTTCAAAGACGGTTTTGGAAAAACCGCCTTTGAAATTGTGTCGCTTCTCAAAATTTAAATCACGAATCCCAACACTGCTTCAATTCCTTTCTGATTAGCCCCTTTCCTCTTCTATTTGCTTTCTCTCTTCTATTTTCACCAGGAAGCGGGGTGGTTTATCCAGGACGAGGACGTGTTTCTGAAAAGAGTAAAGTACACACCTGTTTGGACCTTGGTAATGGCGTTTCTGAAGAAGCCGAAGATGGAACCGTCAGAGTTGGAGACGGGTTTGGGGGAAGGAACGACTTTGGGAATCTGAGGCGGCAAAGGTGTGATCTTGGTGGTGGTGGTGGTGACGGGGTGGTCGTCGGGTTTGGGTGTAGACGACGGTGACATGAAGACAGTGTAAGGCTCGATTTTGCCGATCAGCGGTGGCGGCATAGATTCGTTGTTAATCGGCATTTGGTTGGGAGTGAGAATGTTTTGTCTTCCTATCTCTATGTTCACTTGTTTGGTTCCGGAAAATTTCTTTCTCCCAACTCTACGTTTTTTTATTATTTTATTATATTACTTTGTTGCATTATCTTTTTTGCGATAACGGCGTTCACATAGGGGTAATGTGAGAACTTGAGTGACAATTTTTCAATGCATTTCAATTATAAATAAACCTTTTATGAGATGCTGATACCCCGTCCCTTTACAAACCACACCATTTACTTTAGTTGAGTTTATCATTTTCAACAAAATTTTGCAAGATTCATTTTCAACACCATTTATCTTTTATTACGAGTTTATATTTTGCGCATAGGAAAACTTATTCTTATATGGATAGTTATCAATCATGATCCATGTGTCTTTATTTGGTGATAATTGATAAACTAGTAATTCTATCTTGCTATGAAGCACTTTCTGACTTTGTTTTGGTGAATGATTTAGTGCTACCTTGTGCGTGCAGATATGTGGGGAGCATAAAGATTATAAAATTCTTAGCCATGGGTTTTTTGCATCTCCTTTAGCCCAAGATGAGGATCTGACTGAAGTCCAGGGGATCGTTAAAGGACTGGAAGGTGTATATGCATGTTTGGCTAATAATTTTGTGATGGTTGTAATTGAATCCAAATGGTTTTCAACATGTTGTCTTCGTACAAGAAATAATATTGGTTTCAGCTACAAATCTTGTCAAACTATCATTTTTCAAGTTCAATAAGTGGTTTCCTTTATGGCTGGTCATTTTAAGCTGTCATAGCCAAGGGTTTTTTGTAATTATAATTTTTTAAGCTTCCTCTGTTGTCACTAAAATTTATTATCATATACTTTTTTCATGTGGAGCAAAGTGGGGTGATGTAGGGTGGGAGCCTTGGGTTAAATCAATATCACTCATGAAACAAGGGGAGAAAATAATGGACAATGAGATTTTTACACAACTATTAGAGGGATGGTCTTCTGGTTAATGTATGGAATATAGAATAAAAATATTTGTTATTAAGGAAAAACTAAACTAAGTCAACATTTTAAGAAAAACCCTTTATATATAGTTAAAAACATGTTGGTCTCTTGGCTATATCCGATCCTATCTATTTAAGGCAATGTGAAGAAAAGATGTTGTGCTTTATACATGCAGAAGTATGGTTCAGCTAATATTTGTTACGTCTTTCTGGTTGTTTTTGGGTTAGAATAGGTTGAAAAGAAATCCACTCTGCATCCTGAGAGGTCATATCGTCTTTGAGCCATTGTTGTTAGTCTTGCTAGAGCTGGTATTTATCTATTACCATCAAAATTTACAGCTTAGTGTTACTAGTACTAGTCGTGATATATTTTATTGATCATGCAGGCATATATCCTGGAAAATGCTATTCAATTCCTGCTAGAGAAAGCACACCAGAAGAACTTATTACGGTAATTGATTTCTATTTATCTTGAATGAATATGCTGCAGTACATATTTCTAATACCTATGTGTTACTTTTCTATTGAATGAATGTGCTGCAATAAATGTGTTAACTATGTAGGACAGCTTGATAATTATACCTTTCATGCCTTCTATTTTTTCTGTCAAGCACATCTATTTCTTACATTTGGAATATTATTATTCTCTATGCTCTTTTAATCACATTGATTGACTTTTTCCAATTAGTTAATCATATTTCTTATCTCATATTTAGTCTAGTTTAGCTTAGGAGATTCGACAGTAATGCTTCCTACGCTTGTGTTTGTAGACAGTGAATGTAGTTAGACCATATTGGGCAGTTGAGTTCTTTCTTTCTTGGTTTAATTAATTACTTTTAATAATTTATCATTTTGTTATTTCCAAATCATTGCACAACTCATATTTATTCCATTTTGTTTTTCTTGTTATTGTATCCTAAAATCGTTCCATGAATGACTGCGTACATAACTATTAGGTGATTTTTACGATTAATGGATCTAATTTATGTTGAAAAAAAAACATTATTGGACAGAATTGTTAAATGATATTCCAAACTCTGCCTCCAAGGCAAAAAAAAATAGACAAGAATATTACTGTGTCTCTGTTGACAGAGGTAAACACACATGTGCAATCTTTGTATAACCTTTCTCATATTATCTAGCACTATTAGATATGTAATTACTGGACTGTTATTAATTTTTTATCTCTTAAACAACCTCTTGAAGATGCTATTTTTTACAAAAAGAATGACGTGATCATACTATTGGAGAAGCATATATGGAGCAAAGCCTTTGGTGCATGTGAATTTAAGATTTTAAAATTATCAAGTTGTTGTATTTATTTTTCTTGTCATATAAGTTTTAGCTTTTGTATTCTAGTAGTGCTTACCAATATATATGTTGTGATTATAAAAACTTTGTTATGATTTATTGTTATTATTATTTTTTACGGTCCATTTACTTTTTCTTTAGATTATTTTATTTCATAAACCTTGAAGATTTAATATGATATTCTATATTTGTATCATCCATCATTAAATTTATATTCAATTTTTTTTTAAAAGAAGACATTCTTAGACGGTTCTAAGAAAAACCGTCTTCGAATGTGATATTCTAAGATAGCTCTTCTGAAAAAATCGACTTCGAAAAACGTTCAATTTTTTTAAAATCATATTCTAAGACGGTTATAATGAAAACTGTCTTAGAATGTGACATTCTAAGACAGTTTTAGGGAAAATTGTTTTAGTATGTCAATATTGTAAGACGGTTTTTCCACAAGACCGTCTTAGAAAGACATATATTTTTTTTTTATAAAAAAATCTTCTAAGACGGCTCTAATTAAGGAAAACCGTCTTAGAATGACGACATTCTAAGACGGTTTTAGCCCAAAATCGTCTTAGATTCCATGTTTTAATTTTTTTTTATAAGGCTTCTAAGACGATTGAATAATCGTTTTCGTAGATCTCACCTTTCAAAGATGCTCGCTACAAAGACGGTTTGGAGAACCATCTTTGTAGGGGTCAAATAATCGTCTTTAAAAATCGCTTTTGTAGTAGTGACAACTGGTCGTTCTATGTCCTAAGGACAATGTTGTCGTGCAGTTGTGTTCCTTGCACAATAAGCCAGATAACTACTTGAAATGAATTATTAGCGGATCAGTTGTAAGTTCTAAGACATTTACTTATTATTTGTAACACATCGATATGTTAATTATACAATATGCATGCATATTTTTCTTAACTAGTGCTTTGAAGGGATTCAACGATAGTCAAGGATCTAAATCCAAGGCTACTCCTAAATGGATTACAGGTAAAGTAAGTCATTTAAACAATAGTTTATGTCTTCAAAATTACATTTATTACTATGTACACCAATTTCCGTTTAACTTTGAATATGTTATTGAATTTAGTGTAATAAGCAAAAAGGAAGCACTAAGTGTGACTATTATGTCATGCATTGGATGTCAACGATAGTACAAGGAGGCTTCAGGGATAACTAGGACATAGTAATTGTTTACTTCAAAACTAATTTTATTTGTTATACTTATTTTTATTTATACTTATTAAGTTATGTTTTATTATATCATGCAGTATTTTACTGGTTCAAGACCATTGGAACCAGAGAGATTAAAGGAAATTCGGATTCAGTGGGCAAAACTTTATCTTAGAATTAGAAATGAAACACTAGGTGGTTAAGGGATTCTTTAAACAATTGTATAAATAGTTTAATTACAATTGCTTAGAGTGTATTGACATTTTTGTTTTCTTTCTCCATTACAACTCATAGTAACTTTGTATTGTCGCAACCTATCCGACCACGACGGGGACGACGATGAAAAAAGAAAAAGATTCTCGAAAAAGGAAAAATTAGAGGGAGTCGTCACCGACGTTTATTTAACGAAAACGTCGAAAAAACCAAAAGAGATAAAACATGGTCTACGATTTTAGAGAAAAAGAGTTTGGGAGTCATTTACGCACGAGGCATGTGTTAGCAACTCACGCGTCTGTCATGAAGAACATGACTTATGCTTGTTTTATTTTTGTTTATTCAGGAAAAAAAAAGAATTCAAATTTTTAATTTTTAGAAAAGAGAAGATTATATATATATATATATATATATATATATATATATATATATAGTTTTTTAGGACGACAAGGGATTTGTCCTCGCTCCTACGTATCTCCAAGTGCAATGAGGAAATTAGACTTACATAGTTCTTTTTTAAAAACAACTTGTACGTTGAATTGATTTCATCTTCTTTTTTTTAAAAGATTTGTTTCAATCGCGTGAAAAAAAGTCGTTAAGGCGTTGGACCTTGAAACGACGTTGATTTTGAAGAAAAAAAAGGGAGAATCGCTTAAAGCATTAGCAAGTCGGAGACCCAGCATGGAGTGCATGAAACATAAGCGCATACTAAAAATACTAATGAATAATCGACATAACATTACGTAATCAAATAAATCAAAATGGAAATAGAAAGGGATAGAATAGAAGTGGGGAGTACACTTAGTAATTAGGGGTGTATACAGTAAGGACAAGAGGTGCAATCAGTAGTGTTTAATTAATCACAAAATGGCCCAGGCCCAACAGATAAGAGGTGCACTTATGAATATGGGAGTGTAAACAGTACTATATGCATTGATTCAAAGTGGGCTAGGCCCAATCTAAAAGGGTGTGCAATTATGAAAAAGGGTGGTGTAAATAGCTATGCATGCTTTGTTCAAAGTGGGTCAAGTCCAATAGTTCAGGGGTGTGCAGGGGTGCAAACATCACACATGTTTGGTTTTAGGGGTGTATTTATGAAAATTTGGAGGTGTAGAAAGTATTATTTAATTGGTTTTAGGAGGGTGTATTTATGAGAAGCTGGGGTGCAAAAAGTAAAAATCTTTTTTTCTGAGCTAGGGTTGGACTGGGTCAGGGCAACCCGGCCCAACCCGCGTTTTCACTGCTGGGCACAGCAGCCAGCAGCGAGGATGAAGGTTTATGAGCCTTCATAATGGAGCTGCGCCCACCTGTCACCACCTGCGACGGAGACCGGTGACGCGGTGACTGCCATGGTGGGGGCGAGGGTATTAGACGGTGGCGGCCGTGGTAGTTGTCAGAAACAACCCCAAAACGAAAGGCAAAAAGAAAAGAAAGAAGAAAGAAACAAGCACGGTGGTGATGGTGGTGCGTGTGTGGTGTGGTGGTTCGTGGGGGTGTGTGGCGGTGGCCGTGGGGATGGAAGGTGGTGGCTGGAGTTGCGTGGAAGTGGTGGTGGTGGCTAAAAAGGAAAAAAATGAAAAGAAAGGGAAAGAGAAGAGAGAAGGGAGAGGAGGGAAGAGAGAAAATGAGGAGAATGGAGGTTACCTAAGACCCCTCTTCTTCCTCTGGCTCCCCTGTCAAATGGCGCTCTCAGATTGGTCTGTTTTCCTTCTCTGGGATCTGCACCTTCTCTCTGTAATTAATGCTTCCTTCTCTCTTTTTATGTTGTAGCTTCCCTTTTTTTGTGGCTTTTCCTTGACCTAATGGGCCTTGTGCCCTTTTCTCTTCAAACCTTTTAAGGATAAGAGACATAGGGCTAAAGAGAGAGCCAAATAAGGATCTTTGGTGTATAATCCTGCATTATCTCGAACGTTATCAGTTCCGATCTTTTTTTTCTATCCCTCTTTACTTATCTTTTATTGAAAATAAAAGATAAGTAAAGATAAAGATGTGATGATTCATGCAACCTCATCTTGACTCTTGTTGATCTCTTCGGAGACTCCCTCAGAGTGTATGTTTGTTTGGTCCAATTGCTTGGCAATTTTGGAAGATGACAGTTAAGCCATTTGACGTTCAATCAATCAACTGAAATATTGATTCCAGAGTTCGTCCCCCTTTTTTAACTTTGATTGCTCTGCACAGCAAGGAAATATAAGGCTTCAGGATTGACCGTGTGAACCATTGAAAGATGGCAATGGATATTTACACCTTGGTATATGATCAAGTGAAACTTTCCTGATTTAAGATCATAGAGGGATGCCATGAGTCCATCTATCCCATTGAAGCTTAATGATATGTGCTTATCCCGAAAGAATTTAATCAACAAAGACTATCCTTGGACTCGAAAGGAACCCTCGGGACTCTGCGTGAGCGACTGATGTTGAATGAACCCCACTATTGCCTTCGGGCATCTTCCATGAGCTCCGTGTTGAATGAGTTTTCTTCTCAATTGTTCAAGTGCGAACCTCAGGGTTTTCTATTATTATTTTTTATATCCTAACAATCATAAGCGTGTGCATGTTCCATTCCAGAATCCAAAATGAAAAGCAAAATTAGTCTTCCCTTGACCACATGGGCTTTATTAGGCTTGTAAGGTGGCCAGGGGTTAAGAGGGTTATGAAAGAAAATGTCAGGGAGGCTCAAAGAGTGTTTAAGGGTTACATAGAGTAAGAACCTTGAGCGCTTTGCTTGTACTTTTATTCTTTTAAACTTTTTGGGTTGGGCTTTACTTTATTTGTCTTATACATTGACCATCATTGCACTTTTGTGCCTTCCTTGTTAAATTTGGAGAACTTTTTGTCTCTTTTTGCTTTACTCGCCTTTGGCGAATTCACTTTTTGTAACATCATTTGGGGCCTAGCCTTGAGCTTAGTAAACCTCATGCATATGTTGCTTGTATCGCTTTTCCTGCCAGTTTGGCAGTGGTTCCTACTCTAAGGTTTTTTTTTTTTTTTTTAGAAAACAATTATACTTTGGCTCGAAGTGGGTAGCAATGGATAAATTAGTGTTTAGGATGAAGAAACATGGCCATATGTCATTTCAAATCTTGACTAGAGACTTTTTCAGTTTGGATTTTGGGATAAAACCTCTGATAAACAAACACTTGTGATTGTTTTCTATATCCTTTTTTTTCATTTTCACTTCATTTTTTAGAATACCCTAACTTTTGCCTAGGTTGCCCTTTCGGGTCTTCAACCTACCGGGTGTGAACCTCTTATTTGCCCCTAGATTTGCTTGGAGCTCGTGTGTGGTGTCTGTCATTGCCCCGGTGTAGGGTTTGGAGGTATCTACTGTTGTCGTCTATCATGCCTTTGTAACAAGAAGAAATGAAGCAAAATAATAAATGAAAGAAACTGTGCAGGCTCTCAAAAGAGAATTTTCAAGGGCGAGATGTATTTAAAAGATTTTCAATTGATAGATGAAGCCAAATGACTCACTATTCACAAAACTTTTAAGAAAGACAAGATGAGGTCGCATGCATGTCTATATTTATTATTTGATTTGAAACACAGTCAATCAAATGTTTATTCAATTTGACTCATTGCATACGGCACCCCCACCAAACGTGTAGAACGCGCAAATTTCTGATTGGGCAGACTTGGAGATCAACTTTGGAGCGCAGGTCACATGAGCAAACAACCAGCGACATATATTCATATTCCAATAAAAGATGAATAAATATGCAAAGATATAATCGTGAGGAAAATGAGAGATGATGGCATTTAACGTTGCAATTGTTGTTTACAATAATAGCATAAACATGAAAATCCTAATAAGTCCCTGGAAACGTCCAAAAGAAAACCTTCAAATTGTCCCAAGCATCACAGATAGTATCGCTTGATTACATCATAATTCACAGGCGAAGACAACTCTTCACCATCCATGTTTGTGAGTATCAATGCTCCACCTGAGAAAGTCTTCTTCACCATAAAAGGTCCTTCCTTTCTCTTCAATTCCTATGACTCTTGATCCTCTATAGCACTTACAGAAGAACTCACATTGTTTGTGAGTGGGTTAGCTTGTACATTGAGATTATCTTCCTGAAATTTCAGCCAACTTGCATCAATCAAACTTTGCACCTTATGTTTCAAAGACATACAGTACTCAGTGGAATGCCCCGTGACTCCACCATGATAGTCACATGCCACATTCGGGTTGTATCCTCGAGGGAACGGAGGTTGAGGAATCTTTGCTGGGTTTATTGCCACTATTGCATTGTTGAGCAGATATGGGAGTAAGTCAGCATATGATATCGGGATTGGGGTGAATTCTACAGGCTTCCTCTCTGGAAAATTTCTTCCCTGGTTCGTGTTTTGGTTGGCATTAGGTCTTGGTAGTGCAACAGGTGGATTTTGTGGCCGGTTTAGGGGTGGTCTTTGTGGTTGATTGGGTGTTCTTGATTGACAGGGTGGTGGATAGTGGGCAGGAATGGTATTGGCTGAGTAGTGATATTGCTGGGAAGGATATTGGTATAGGGGATTATAAAGGGCTTGTGGAAAGTTTGGCCATGTGGGAAAAATAGTTACAGCATGAGCTTCTCCCTTATTCTTCCTCTCGCCACTCATCTCGAGTCCTCTATTACTAACGTTCACAGAAGTAACATGATTAAATTTTCCTTTCCTCCAACCTACTTCAATTCTCTCACCAGCAAACACTAGATCTGTAAAACTTAAAGGCATGTAACCTATCATCTTTTCGTAATAGAACACTGGCAATGTGTCCATTATCATGGTTATCATCTCTCTCTCCGCCATAGGGGGTACTACTTGAGCTGCCAGGTCTCTCCACCTTTGAGCGTATTCTTTGAAAGATTCATTATCTCTCTTGCACATGTTTTGTAGTTGCATTTTATCTGGAGCCATGTCAGAATTGTATTGATACTGCTTAATGAAGGCATCCATTAGATCCTTCCAGGAGCGGACTCGAGAGGGTTTCAGGTTAGTATACCAAATAATAGTTGCCCTAGTCAAACTTTCCTGAAAGAAATGCATCAGCAGCTTTTCATCCTTCGCATATGCCCCCATCTTCCTACAGTACATCTTCAGGTGGTTCTTCGGACAAGTGGTCCCCTTGTATTTATCAAAGTCTGGCACCTTGAACTTCGGAGGAAGGACCACATCAGGTACTAAGCATAATTCTGACATGTCAACAAAACCATATTTTTTTCCTCCTTCAATAGCCCTCAACCTCTCCTCTATATGATCAAATTTTTTCTTCTTGGCTACAACAGAAGAATTTTCTCCCATCGCAAAATGAAAAGGTTGTGATGGTGGTTGATGCCGAGGAGCTCCCGGAGCATTTAGCACAGGGACACTAGAAAAAGCATGCCCTTCACTAGTATATCCCGGATAAACCCCAAAATCGTGTAGAGTGTGGTCTTAGGGAGCTGCATGTGTTTCTTCCAAGAATTGGGGAACATGGGCCTGAGTATGATCGGGTTGAGGTTGTTGATTCTCAATGAGTATAGGTGCGAAACTACAAATATTCTCACCAGGAGCGTATATAGCAAAAGGTGGCATATAATTGGGAGGCAAACCATATGGTGGAAAAGAAGACTTGCTTTGGATCGGGACATAGTGAGCCCATATGCATTTGCCATTGCCTCGCCTCCTTGACGTACTACATCTAAGACTGGACGATTCTCTTGATTGAAACTGGGTGGGTGAATTGGGTCCCTCTCAGTGACAGTACTAGCAGCAGTAGCAGTGGTAGCATTGACTTCCATCATCTTCTTCATGCTCATCATCGCTTCCATCATCGTTCTCCTTTGCTCTTTCATAGCCTCCATATCCACCTTCATTTTTTCCTGTACTTGTTCTATATCACTCATTATCTTAGTCTTGGCAGGCGTCTAGTAGGGGTGTCGTAAAGCGTAGTCTTTATTTCTTAGCACAATGGTTGCTTTTTCTGATTTCAAGGAAAGAATGTAATGAGTGATGCATAACAATGCGGCAAAACAAAAAACAAGAATGCATGCAAATGATAATTTGTTGAAGTATTACGAATTTTACACAGAACGCTTAATAGAACATAGGGTCGAATAAACTCTAATTTTCATGAAAACAAAATTGTTCATTATATCTTTCAGAGTCAAAGTTCATTTGGAAATAAAACACGAGTACATCAATAATTCCCAATTATTTAAGTCATTAGCTTAATCATGTGTTGACAGTAGCCAAAGAGGCTATGAAAACCTGATCCGTCCACTGCCCCAGCTTTCGCAAGCTGGCTACTTCCAGACTTTTTGCCTTGACTTGATAAAACATTTTCTTAAAAGGTTGTGCTTGGTTCGACCCCATGTTCCAAGGAATGGAAATTTTGATCATCAATACTTCGGCAACCTATCATAGAGAAAATTGATGAATGAGCATGACTTACTTATGCTATGGATGGTAGATGCATTTATGAGATCGGCACAAGCCGCTCAAAAGACCACCATTTCTTGTTGTCAAACGCGTTGGGTACCATGTTCATGTGATCTTTGATCATTTTCAGGAAAAATGAGTGTATAACCCCAACGTCTTTTGTTTATGGATATGACCATGATACCCAACACAGGTAACCAAGAATACGGTGTAAGCTTTCGTGCTTCATTGCGACTTTTGCCAACAGAGAAGAAAATGCAAGGCATGAGCAAATATACGTTTGAATCATGCATGGGTGAACATGACATGCAAATGATGACGACAAAATGTATGTAATTGCTGGGACAAGCAACATGCTATATAAATATGAATGGATATGCAATGACTTATGCGGTGCATGAATATGACAAATGATGAATGCAGAAATGATGTCCATCGCGATGCTATGAAGAGACGCATGATGTGACCAAGGAAACAAGGTGGGTGAGTCTGCTCTGTGTCCTTAATTTAGGAACCTAGCAGAAAAGGTCTAAAATTCCACTATTCAGTGACAACTTCCAAGGGTAGCTTCATGTAACCGTACTAGTTTCTAGAGATATCGTCCTCTTATGTAATGACAATGCGGCAATAGGGACTACAAGCGGCAATGCTCCACAAAAAGAGGAAAACTCTAGATTAACTTCACTGTCATCAAGCGAGTCGGAGACCCAGCATGACCACAGATCGACCTCCACTCCCTATGGCTCATACAGACCCGGGTATAGGGCCTAATATCTCAAAGTGTGTGCAAAAAGTGTAGGTGTCGTGTGTGAACGGAGCAACCTAAGAATTACCCAACCCCACTTGCAAAACAATCAGAAAATTCCCAAGTAGATACTTCAAGTATAGCACATGTCGTCTACCCTAGAATTCAATGACGTAGTTTATTTCTAACCACAAAGGAGTAACAACATAGCAAAGGGTATATACAAGCATGAGCGAGATAGATGAAAAAACGAGATCGAAGCAAAACCACGAACTGAACGTTAGTGGAGTGAACGAACAAACAAGAGAACAACGAAAAGAAAAAAAAGGAAAAATAAATAAAGAAAAAGTCACGATAAAAATGCACACTCGATCAAATGGCTTAACTCTCTAACTGGTCCCCAGTGGAGTCGTCATTTGTCGCAACCTATCCGGCCACGACGGGGACGACGATGAAAAAAGAAAAAAATTCCCAAAAAAGGGAAAACTAGAGGGAGTCGCCACCAATGTTTATATAAGGAAAATATTGGAAAAACCAAAAGAGATAAAACATGGTCTACGATTTTAGAGAAAAAGAGTTCGGGAGTCATTTACGCACGGGGAAGGTGTTAGCACCCCACGCATCCATCAAAAAGAGTCATTAAGGAGTTGGACCTTGAAACGACGTTGATTTTGAAGAAAAAGTAGGGAGAATCGCTTAAGGCATTGGACCTTGAAGCAATCTCGAGTAATATGTATACGAAATCAAGCAAGTCGGAGACACAGCATGATATTCACAAATCTATCCACGTATTATTGAAACACTACCAAGCGAGTCGGAGATCCAGCATGGAGTGCACGAAACATAAGCGCGTACTAAAAAAATTTATGAATAATTGACATAACATTACGTAATCAAATATATCAAAATGGAAATAGAAAGGGATAGAATAGAAGTAGGGAGTACACTTAGTAATTAGGGTGTATACAGTAAGGATAAGGGGCATCAGCAGTGTTTAATTAATCACAAAATGGACCAGGCCCAACAGATAAGAGGTACACTTATGAATATGGGAGGTGTAAACAGTACTATGTGCATTGTTCAAAGTGGACTAGGCCCAACCTAAAAGGATGTGCAGTTATGAAAACGGGTAGTGTAAATAGCTATGCATGCTTTGTTCAAAGTGGGTCAGGCCCAATAGTTCAGGGGTGTGCAGTTATAATTATCGGGGTGCAAACAATAATGCATGTTTGGTTTTAGGGGTGTATTTATGAAAATATGGGGGTGCAGAAAGTATTATTTAATTGGTTTTAGGAGGATGTATTTATGAGAAGCTGGGGTGCAAAAAGCAAAAACCTTTTTTTGGGCTAGGTTTGGAACTGGGTCAGGGCAACCCGGCCTAACCCGCGTTTTCACTGCTGGGCACAGTAGCCAGCAGCGAGGATGAAGATTTATGAGCCTTCATGATGGAGCTGCGGCTACCTGCCACCACCGGCAAGGGGGACCGGCAGCGTGGTGGCTGCCATGGTGGGGGGCGAGGGTATTACACGGTGGTGGCCGTGGTGGTTGCCAAAAACAACCACAAAACAAAAGGCAAAAAGAAAAAAAGAAAAGAAAGAAAAAAAAAGAAGCACGGTGGTGATGGTGGTGCGTGTGTGGTGTGGTGGTTCGTGGGGGTGTGTGGCGGTGGTCATGGGGGTGGAAGGTGGTGGCTGGAGTTGCGCGGTGGTTGTGGTGGTGGCTAAAAACGAAAAAAAAGGAAAAGAAAGGAAAAGAGAAGAGAGAAAAGAGAGGAGGGAAGAGAGAAAATGAGGAGAATGGAGGTTACCTGAGACCCCTCTTCTTCCTCTGACTCCCCTGCCAAATGGCGCTCTCTGATTAGTCTGTTTTCCTTCTCCGAGATCTGCACCTTCTCTCTATAATTAATGCTTCCTTCTCTCTTTTTATGTTGTAGCTTCGCTTTTTTTTTTTTTGGTGGCTTTTCCTTGATCTAATGGGTCTTGTGCCCTTTTCTCTTCTTTTTTTTTCTCTCTTTTTTTCCCTATTTTTTTTACTACTTTTTTCATTTTTTTATTTATGTTTTTTCTTCTCTATTTTTTTCATCATTTTTTTTATCCGGATAGAATTAGGGTATGATAGTATTGTATGTGAAACTATCTGTCTGGATTGGTTTGGTTTTTAATTTGCCGGTTTGGGTAATACTTAAAAAACAAACAACATATTAAAAAAGACTACAAAAATTAACATCAATTTTTAGTAAAAACTGATGTTGATTAATGCCTATCAACATCAATTTTTACTAAAAACGGATGTTGTTTAATGCATATTTTTCATTTTTTTTGTTTATTTATTATTAGGCGACATTGTTTTTTCTTAAAAACCGATGTTGTATACTTTTGTTAATATCAGTTTTTGAAAATTGATGTTAACGTTGATACTTTTAACATCGGTGGTTTCAACATCGGGTAAAATTTGATGTTGAAAGTCCAAAAAAATCAATTTTAAAAGCCTATTTTCTAGTAGTGGTTCAAGAAAAATATGTGATAATTATTCTTAACCCATATATCAAATAACCTATTTAAAGCAGCGCATGTATTCTACCCTATCCCAAATACAAGTATAAATAAAACTGGACTTCAAGTCTTGTATCTACTCATCAAAATCTTTGAAACAACCATTCTAGCAAGGGAAAGTTAGTCATTGGGCACGATTGCCGGTTCATGTATCCATCGAGTGAGTACGTAACACAGAAAAGACAGATAGAGGAGTGATGTTTGATTCTAAACTTATTTATATATATTGATGGTATAAAAATATCGTCAATCAAACAATTGGCACAGACTTTAGCAGGGAATTTAGTGTTTATCTACTTATGCTAGTTCTACCCGTTAGACTTGATATGGATCCATACTTCTTGTTTGGATAGAGACTAGGAGTACATATATATGCCTCAAATCGTGGTAATAATCTTCATCTTCCTCAAATGAATTCAATATCTGAAAAAATTAGAACATTACTAGTCTGTACCTTGGGGCATAGTACCCCACCAGTCAATGAAATGCAAAGTAACTTGATTAGATGATGTTTCCAACACAAGGTAACCCTAGTCCTTAAGGTACTTCATTACTCGACAACTTACACCTAAGACATCCGTAATTGTGCCTTGCCTTTCATTCCTCAACTTACAAGGCTATGTCTTCCATAGATTAGTGAGTTAGGATGTGATAGTTGTTGTTAATACTGATGTAGAAAGTGATTTTTTCTTTGACATTGGTTCAAAGTCTGATGTAAAAAAGTCTCACTTTTTACATTGGTGGGGTCTACATGACTTCTACAACTGATGCATAATCCCCAAAACAACTTATATATAGAGTCCTTTGTGATTCTTTGCCTCCAACAAATGATATGAAAGAAATTAACATTTTTCTCAAGGTCAATCACACTATACCCAAAGATTAGAGGATAGGAAATTTTGGAAACAAAGTGATACAAGCATGTCTTTTGTAAAATGTATGGACAATGTTCTATTCCTACTTAGTCAGGAACTTAAAACAATTTAGGGACTAAATTGTTACCTTAAATTTAATATGCTTTCCGGTAAATATAAAAGAATGTTCGCCCAATTTGTATGATAATTAAAACATGCTCTTAAAAATATTATATTTTTATGAGCTCTTGAGAAGATTATGTAATAAAAGATTACTTGATGGTTAAAATAGGACAAAAATATATTTTTGGTCCGTACACTTTTGGTGATTTTTACTTTTAGAACATGAAACAAATTTTTTGACCGATCTTAGTCTTAAACTTTTCTACGTTTACAGTTTTAGTATCTGGCATTAAGTATTACTATTAGATGACGTGACATGCTACGTGGCTTACTAGTACTAATCCAATGTGTCAAATATCTAGGTGAATTATGATTTTAGTCCTTTGTCTTTTTACGAAATACATTTTTTGTCCTTCAATAATATTTTGACTGGTGTTAGTCTCTCAACAATTTTTTGTCCATCAACTTTTGTCCATCATTATTTTTAGTCCTCATCTATTATCATTTGTTAAACGATTACGTGACAATCATATGGGTTACTAGTATGATGTAATAATATCCACGTAATAAAATATTGCTAGTTTAAGACATTTTTTTTTTTTTGAGGTTGTAATGCATTACAGAAATGTGGAAAACCACTAAAAAATTTCTAGTAGTTTTATGATTTTATAAAATTCCATAGAACCACTAGATGAACTAAAAACAATGATAGACAAAAGTTGTAGGACTGGGTCAAATAAATTGTTGTGGGACTAAGACCATCAAAAAGATGTTGAGGGACTAAAACTGGTAAAAAATTGTAGAAAGACTAAAAGTGAATTTCATAAATAAATAAAAAGATGAAGGACTAAAAATCAATAAATTTGGCATGTGGTTATCATGTCATATTAGTGGGCCACTTGATTGTCACATTATCATGGTGATACTTAATGACATGGACTAAAAACGTAAATGTAGAAAAGTGTAGGGGACAAAGATAGGTTAAAATTTTATTTAGGAACAAAGATTGGTTAAAATTTTATTTAGGGACAAAAAAAATTGTTAAAGTTGAGGTATATTTTTCCTTTCTAATATTCAATATATTTATATGCATGGTATTTTATCAAATTATGTTATTGTTTATATTATATAAAAATTAATAATAATTACTTAAATAAATTTATTTTAACTAAAAATAATTTCAAAAATAAAAAATCTGCAACACTGGATCAAATAAAAATGACGATGAATTAATAATTACCAATTAAACAAAATTATTATGATAGTATTGAAGTTATAATTATAATTAAACACACATTATTTTTCACATTTTGAATAACTGTCATTGTAATTACAATAATTGTTGAACAAATAGTAACCTCCACAAAACACAATCTTGGGAAG
>PYAF01005786.1:60668-72469 GCA_007407185.1 Glycine tomentella
ATGGGTTTTTTTTATGAGTGTGTATTGTATTTATGAAACAATTTAGTATATTTAAACTTATTAGCATATACACAAATTATTTTGGAATATGACTGAAAACTAATGTGACTAGTGCTATTGCTTGGGTGCCATACTAGTTACCATACAGAATGACAAGTCAGTTTGGATGATAAGATATATATAGGATCATTCACACGCTATTTAATTATTTATTACTTAATTATGAAAAAGCCGCCATACCTTACTTTTATCAGCCAAAAAAAAAAAAAAAGAGAGATACGCGAAACCTGTCAGCAATTCTACAAATTAAACATTATCTCTGGCAATATATTTACATATAACACGAAACCTGCTAGCCTAATAACACTAAAAAAGAAACATATTGCCTTCCAGAACAACAAACTCTTCAAGCTAGCATTCCAAAAAGATCATTGACTACACATTGAAAGAAAAAGACAAACCATTTTCTTTGATAATTAATTAAGCATGACTGAGATTTAAATTTAGTAAAGTCAAACACATGTTAACAACTTATAGCATTGTTAAAATAATGTCATTAGTATGACACTAATAAAAATACTGTCATTTTTAAAAGCCGCCATACCTTATTTAATTATTTATTTATTACAATTGATCCAAGTCTTCACAACGAAGAGCACAAGTATAACCCAAGGACAATAGAAGTCATTCCACTGCAATTCAGATTTATAAAACAATAAGGTCCCTTGAACAAAACTGGTGGGCTCGCCTCGGCAAGATTGAGGTATGTGAGATTAGCCATTTTTATTTAAAAGTTTAGGAATTATTCCACTGTAGAGAAATGGCAGCAAAAATTATCCATGGAACTATCAAACCAATTCAACCCTAAAACTTGGACAGTATGAAAGCCAGTAAAAGGATCAAGAGATATAATCATATATATAAGCATCATAAGACACTGACAGCACCATAATGACTGTAGATAGAATCGGCACCAACAAGATGTAGCACCAAACAGTACAAATAAATCAGCACCATAAAACAACAGTGCAAAATTGTTTAGGTTTCGATGAATATGCAATTAGTTAATAGAAATACTTTTCTAAGTTCTAACGCTCTAGAATAGTCAAGTCTATGTACTATAGTGCAAGTTGATTCTAGGTTGACTAATAAGGATGATAAATAGTCATGATCCTCTACGATATCACTACAAAAAAATATACATATACTCAAGATAGGAATATCTTGCTTACGTTTCTCTATCGTTGAATGCTTCATAAACTTTAGAATACAATGCCCATATCAAACAAATTAACCTTGCCGCCGTGGACTCCCAATTACCAGTTTTGGTCAATGGAGCTTGTTTATACACCTGAATTGTAGTGGAATAACTTCAACAATTCTTCGCTTATTCTATTGCGTCTATGTGTGAAAATTTGGTTCAATTATAATAAATAAATAACACGGGAATGATACTATATACATCTAATCATCGAAACCAAATTGACTTATCTCGTTTTAAAGTTTCTAACATTTCATATAAGAAAACTTACTAGATCAGTCAGCATAGTAGTAGAGAATTAAGATAGATGTATGAGGAATATAATATTGAAGCATCTTACTACAAAATGTACGTCGGGACCAAAGATATATCATCATAACAAAATTTAGGTCCAAGTGCACATGCTTGGGGTATATGAAACTATAGAGACCTTTTGGATACGTGGATTGGGATTAGATTAATTTGTCCAGTGTTCTTGGTACCCAATGCTTAATTAATTATTGCTTTATAATTTCTTGACAGGCCAAGGGAGTTTTCATTGCTGTCTTTCTCTCTCTTGCTTGTCCATATATAAGAAGTTATAAATAAGAGTTTTCATACATTATCACTGTTTAGATTTGACCAATAAATATAAGATTAAAATATGCTTATGATTTCTCATAAGAATTTTGTGTTTGTTTCTTAATAAAAAAAATCATTTTTTTCTCCAATATAATAAATTTTTTGTTTTGGTCCTTTAAATTTCTTTTAATTCTTGATAAATTAGTGAATTTTATATTTGGTTTTATATATTTAGCAAATTCAAAATTTGCTAATTTATTAGGGACTTGAAAAAAGTGCTAAAGACCAAAAATATTTTTATTTTTATTTTAGGTATTTATTAGTGATTGAATACATATTTTAGACTAAATATAAATATTTATATCTTTTGAATATTGTTTTAAATTATTAGTGATGTTATTCTTAATAAATGATATTGCTATTTCAGGAACCTGGTTAAGATGGTGATGAAGATGTAAGAATGCTTTGATTGGAAATACTATGTCTTGTTAAATGAGTCAACAAAATGTATTGGTGAATTGAAAAAAGATAGGAAAAATTGTTCTTGTGTTGGCACTTAGTCTTTGAAATTTATTAAGAGATGCCAAATGGAAAGCATGTTGGCAGTGTGGTTATGTTCACAAATGATGATTTATTATTACTCTTAATTAGAGTTTAGATTTAACTGCTTATTCTTGACTGATTTTCCAGTGAATTATGCAAAGGAAAGAAATTTCATGAGCCTCTGGATCTGGTCACTTATAATTTATCCGTTGGTAGAAAGGTTATATCTATCAAACATCCAATTGGTTTTGTATGAGCGAATGAGATTACTGTGTAAAATTCAAAGTTCATTTTTCACATGAATAACATTCATTCACATGATTGAGTATAAAATTGAATAAAATTGTTTTTCCATAGTTGATGACTATAAGGGGGTACATAATGGATCCTTTCGAGATTTAGAGACTGATTCAGAGACCACATTTTTGTTGTTAAATTAATCATTCTTTCATATTGATCAGTTAATCAGTCATTGCAAAAATTGGTCATTAAATGTTACTTTAAGGAGGTTGCATGTTATATATGCCATTTTTAACAGTGTCCGCATTGTATTCCTTCCTAAAGAACTAAAAGTATCTATATATCCTGGCCTATTATTGTCATTGTTTGGCTTCTTATTATTGCTCGTCTTTCAAACTAATACGTACTCTCGCTTTGATTGAGTTAGAGTATTTGGTGGAATAACTATTCCATCTTTAAAGAACTTCTGTTTTATTTTATTTTTTTGCATAAATTGATAAATATATACTAGTGAAAAGATTACTAAATTTTGACTATAAATGGATTGGCCAACTGGAAAGACATGTTCCTTAAATAATTAAGTAATAAATGAAAAAAGAAATGATAAAAGTTATTGTCATGTTAATGGTAATTGACTGTTAAACAATTATTGATTTATTTTTTTCTTTTCAACATTGTTAACTGTTAAGTTATTAGCTAGTGTACATCACCAGTAACCTAGATCTTGACGAAGTCATCCTTGAGGGTAGATCAACACGTATCCCAGCTCTTCAGGAGTTTGTAAAGTTGACTGGCAAGTCACTATTCATGTGGGATTTAGCTTTTATCATAATGAATTGCTTAATTTGAAGAAACCGGGAGGGGATAGGGAATGTTTGTTTAAGCTTCTTTTTTTTGTTGGTAATGGTTTGTTTAAGCTTTTGAGTGTTGAGATCATAGTGAAAATATATACATTGGTTAATGTTGAATTGAAACACTTGTTAGTTTAAAAATTCATAAATTGCTTTCTATAAACAGTTGGCAACAATTAATATACACGTTTCTAGATTATGTTTTCAAGTTGATCTTAACTAGATGCTAACATGATGCATGACTCAACATGTTCATGAGTCATGAATTGATTCTATACAATGTAGTGTTGTCTTCTGATTTTTTGGCTTCTTATACTGATTCAAAAGTTCCTTTTATTTTAATTGTGACCCATTATTATAATTCTAAATCTTATTTTATTATTAACCATTGCAGGATTTGATCATAGATACCTTCAGGGATATTATTACATCACTTCTCTTTTCATGGTAATTTCTTCTCTTCATTGCCCTTTTCTCTTTACATGATGCACATTATTGAAACTTTTTTTTCCCGTGAATGCAGTATGTCACCTTGTGAAAAACTACCTAGCTCATCTCTTCAACACTAAAGTTCCTCGAATTTAGGTAAAAACCAAACTGAAAATGAATTTTCATGAAGCTTATCTAAAACTGCGATTGTGAGATTGATGCTTATTCGGAAAACCTCTAACCCTGCCCATTTTTAGTCTAATATTAGTTCACACTTGTAATTTTAAATTTAATATGGCTGAAAAAGAGAGAACATTGGTTTCCTTTTCTTATACGTATTTTTCAATTTTTGTTCCTACTTTATTATGTGATCATAGACTTGAGTGAAATGAATACAAACTCAACTTTTGAATCATATTATGAATCCTAGATCAATTTTGCTTAGTCTATATATTTTGTGACATATGAAATTATCTTGTAAAGTCTTTCATTTGTTTATATTTATAAATTTATAAATTATAAATATAAACAATATCATATATACTCTTTGTAAAGTTCAATATTAAATCTTATATATTCATTTTTTTTTTCTTTTTCAACGACTTTCATATTTCCATTCATCTAGTATATTTATTGACTTTTACGTGGATTTACATATATAAAATATCAGTCTCAAGGTGGAAAGTAATTTTTATTTCTTAAATTATATATTTGATTAAAATATTCAAAAAGAAAGGATTAAATATTCGAAATTATATATGATCCATTTAGTGTATTTATTAGAGACTGATTTTCTAACCACTATTTTGTTGCTAAATTGTTAGTGTATAAATATTGATCAATAAATCAGTCATTATCAAAATTGGTCATTAAATCAGTAACAAACGTATGGGTTATTAAACTGGACACTAAATCGACCAGTATAAATGGCTCATTAAATTAGGTGCTATAGAATTTCACAAATCAATCGTAAATGGGTCAGTGAATCGGTAATTTTATAAAATCAGTCACTAAATTAGTCAATTATAGTTGGTCTAAATCAGTTACTATACAGTGAGTCACTAAATCAGTTTCTAAAATGGTCCCTGAAATCAGCTACCAAGGATTTAGCTACTTTAAAAATTAGTCTTCAATTCAGTCTCTAACTAATTTAGTGACCAATTAAGAGATATTGGATACCAAATTCTGGTATCTAGAAGCAACTTTTCTTGTAGTGAATTTTGGCAAATGAGTAGTCTATAAGATAAGTACCTAATTATTTGGTATACTTTTTTTTTTTTAATAATTTCATCAATTTAAATTTTCATATGATAAAAATTTACGAGCACATATCTTTTCAACCAAGCAGGTGCAATATAATAAAAGAATGTTTATATAAAGAGAATTTTTTTATTATGTGATAATTTTATCAATATTAGGTTTAATTTTTATTTTCTTTCACCCTCTTTAACTTTCTCCCGATCTTTGACTAATGATTGACGCAGAATAATATTTCTTTCATATCATGTGTTGGGGGCAAAGAATCAAGATAATTAGGGAAGTCTAGTTATAGAGTAAAGTTTAAAAATAATTTAAAAAGTAATATTGCATAGTTTTTTTTAAGGTAAATTAATATTTCATAGTAGCAAGGAAGGTAATACGTGCAAATGTTCTGCGTAATTATAGGAGAAAAGATGTTGTAATAATGCGCCATTATGCAGAATTGAACAGCAGGTTCACTACAAAAAAAGCGGTGATTTCTGACGGCCTCTTTCCCACCCCACATATTTCGTCGGTTTTTTCCCCATTTCCGACGGACTGTTCCCACGACACTCCTCCCATCTGAAACGTTGCTCATTTCCGACAGCCTTTTCCCATAGATTATGGTCCCGTCGGAAATCTTCATTTATCCCAAAACACCATGTCACGTGAACCCTAGCCTCCAAAGTCACGAATGCTGCGTTCCCCTTCTCTGCCTTCAACGAATCAAAGCTTCCTCAACTCTGCGACTTCCTCCATCACCGGCACAGGTGATTATTGTTTTCGTTCTCCTCTTCTTGGACTTTCGTTCTCCTCTTCTTGGATTTGGTTGGAAGCTGATTTGCATTGGAGATATTTTGAGGGTCTTTGGTTTCCATTCTTCGAATCCGTGCTCTTCTGAAAAGGGGTTTCAAGTACTTAATTAATTTGTGGTTTCTGTTAACCCAATCTAATTTGTTGAGTGCGTATGTTGTTCGTTTGTTTCCAATTTGAGGTTTTTCTCTGTTTTGGCATATCAGCTACCTGGGTTGCCTTATACTTACTGTTGATGCATATGAATGTGATTGTGTTCCACAAATTGCTTCTGTGTTAATTGCCTTATATATATGTTTCAGGTGTTGTGTTCCAGAAATTGGCAGTTCGTTGTCATTGTGTTAATTTGGCACTCCACAGCCGCGTGCATTGCCACCTCTCATCACCCAAAATCAACCTTTCAGTGGATTCCTTGGCAATGTAGGTATGGGGTGTGTGACATAGCTGATGATATGTAGGTTTATTGTTAGTTGGGAGTTGCTAGCTGTAGAAACTGATGTGATTAGGAGAAATTATCTCTGTTTTATAGCTCTAGTTTATAAATTGTGTCTTCATGTTGTAGTGAATGTTATAATGGAGAAATTGTGTAAATTTCCAATGATGTGATTAGGAATGCTCCAGACACTTAAAATAAATCCCTCAATGGCCATGGAACTATAAGGTTAGGTAGCTCATAAACCTACTTCACAGGCCACAATTGCATGTCAAGGAACAATAATTACGTTGAGATATTATGGATGTGTGTGCATGGTAGAAACTGATGTTGGAAGTGCATTAACTCCTGTTATAGAAATCTGATTTTAGAATCTATTGATGATTTGAATGCTTGAATTTATGCACCACATGATTACTTAGAAGTTATATATACATATGATATAAAAATGAGATTCTTTGCCTTGTCTAGTATCACTGTTAATCGCAATTGTGTTTACTAAGTTTGCTTGTGAACCCTTTGAATGATTGAGTTATTTGCACATCATCTTATTCCTACCACATTATAAGTGAGTTAGAGTCATTCTTTTTTTTTTTCAGCAAAAATAGATATATATATATATATATATATATTGATGTAAATGAGTACAAGTAGTACCAACACATACACCTAACGACAACAACCAGTCCTATGGCACCTTAATACACTAACAAAATGAATTAAAGGGCCAGAAGACTACTTTGAAGTCGCTTGAAGCTACAGAACTAAGATTCACATGTAAGATAGTTATATTATATGCTAATGCTAGATATGTGAATTGTGTTAGTGTTGATGTGTGACTGCAGTTGCTTGATTCGGTGATGTGAATATTCTTTGGTAAGATTAGTGATTTTGTTTCCTTCATTGGATAAAGATAATCACTGTTTGTGAATCATAAATGTCCCTTTTAACTCTTAAAAAAGTGCGTTAACTTTATGTAAAAATGGTAGCAAGAATTTGACACTTGATGATGCAATGTGGTTAGTGAATGTTTTTGCAACTGACCTGTGTCCTTAGGGAATTTGTTGACATCATTGGTACTCCTGAAAAATGGTTTTAAAATTTCGAACCAGTAATTATTTAATTAACCATTTTTTTAAAAACTCTGACCCAACATTGTCTGTGACTTCTACCTTGGTATTTATGAAATAGATAGATGAAACAGAAAATCTCGAATGAAATATATTTTGTTTGATTAGATTAATTGTGTTTTTTTCCCTTTGAATTTTGTTGTTGTACCAAACAGTTGAAGAGTTGGGCATTTAGGAGCTTCTGCCAGCATATTTTAAACCCACTCTCCGATCTACTGATTTAAGAACAGGGGTCTGTTTTGCTTCAGCTGGGTCAGACTACACATCAATATTAGAGGTACTATATATATGTACGCTATCATGAATGTAATAAAATCAAGCATATTTTCAATTTTATTCTTGTACTATTTTGACATCTAATAAAGAACTTGTTGATTATAACTAATCATGTATACCATTAACTGGGGAAGTGGATTTGTTGACTAGCATGGATAGGGGAACTAATTATTCTTTACAGAAAAGGGTTTGGCACACAAGGGCTTGCACGTTCCATGCAAAAAAGAGCTAAACAAATACCTAACACTTAGCCCATTTGTCTAAGATAGACAAAGTCAGACCCCTTTTGTGCTTTTGAACTCTCTCTCTCACCATTTATTTATTATTATTTTGTATCAGTGCAGTGCACTGTGTAATAGAGGTAGAGAGTGTGGAAATTTTGGATGGAGTAGTAGTTTTGGTACGGTTTACCTTATGAGGTGTGTGTGTGTGTGTGTGTTGTGCCAAAGATGTTACGAAAAAAAAAATAAGCAAGAAAAACAAGGGTGAATGAATATAGGCAGATCAACATTTCCTAAGCTTTACCATGTTTAGGTATTGGATTCTCTTGCAGGCTTTCTCCACTGTCTTTCAATGATCCCCAAACCACTCTTAGCTAAAGCAACCCCAACCCCCTTCTCACTATGATGCTTCTGCTCTCACCCTACTCACTCACTCACTCTGTTTGGTTTCTACAAAGTTTCAACCTCTACAAGTTAATTGAACCTAACCTTTGTTTCACAAGTTTCTCACAATTGTTTGGCTTCGTTTAAGATTGAAATTTTGGAATAAACAAAAAACCTTCATAGTGAAACAAACCATTCCTGTTTTGACCTAAGCAACCCATTTCTCTTCTTTGATCCCCCATTTCTTCTTTTATTAAGTTGTAAACAAGGAAGATACATACTGCAATCGATTAGCCTTCTTTCCATTTTTCTTCTCCTCTCTCTGGTAACCTTCGTCTCCTTCTTAATTCAAATTATCATTCTTATTTTTTCAAGGATATTTTTGCAGCGACTTTTATGTCTCAATTTTAATGTCAACTTTCTGTGCTGGGTCGTTCAACTTGCATCTTTATCATTCGATCTATTGTTTGAGTTGATGAGTGAACTTGTGTGACATCATAGTTTATGTGAGAGATTGCATATCTCTGAAGCTTCTTTATTTGATAAGAAGCTTGTTGCACAATAGAATCAAGAGTCAAATCACGGGTATTAAACTTTCTAATTTTTCTTCTTTTCCGTTATCACTGATGGATTTTCCTGTGATTATTGTGTAGATTATGATATGTTTTTTCGAATGTATTTTGTTTTTTGGCATTAGTTTGTGGAAAAATTAGGGCTTGGCTGCTTACTAAATAGTTTCATAATTATTCTCTCTACTCTCTAGTCTCTAGTACTTGCTTTGTCTTTTGTAATGTTTCTGTGTTTTGGAGGTTTATGTGGAGTGGGGGCAGAGGATGAAAGGCTGTAAGCCTGCAACTTTTACAAGATTTTGAATTTTCTCAAGTTCCTCGCTCATTTGTAACATTTTAGTACTTAACTATTTGTAGCATAACTTGGAAGAGAGCAAGTGACGTCGTAAGGGGTAACTGAATTGCCATGGTGAGAGATGAGTATTGAGGTTATATAGGGAATGTGTGGGAGAAAGAAAAGGGGACTTTTGGATCGTTGTGAATTTTGTTATTGCCAGAGGGCAGTAGCCACTATGGAAGATAGACTAAAAGGTCCTTAGTTGCTCAAGTAGTCAAGTCATACACATTTCATTCGGGTTTGCATGCTTGCATTTATAATAGCTGTGAAGTATGCATGTTTTATTTTAAAATACATGAGTAGACATGAAGATTAATGTGTGACTCTCATGACACATGATGACTGCTACTTCATTTGTGAAAAGTGGGAGAGCATAGCTTGGAAGAGGAATAACAACAATCTCGGTTGGGAACAAGAACTTGAAGATTTCCTTTCTGTGGTGTGGCCCATATCTTCGAAGGTACGTTTGATGTGAATCCTATAAGGCAACAACAATTCATGTTTTCTAGTAATAAAGCTGTCTTAAACCATGTACGTTTTTGTTATTTTCTACTTGAATTATGCTTGTGGATGTTTCTGTTGCCTCGTCAACGATAAATGAAATTTATCCAATGTAATCCAATACTACAGTGAACCAATGACAAATAATTACTAGCACACCCACCATTATCCTCTCCGTATTAATTTCCTAATCTCAGCAACCAATTTTGACTAATCAATGGAATTCGTAGAAGTCAATGAGTCATTAAATGTATATATAGCAGATGGATCTGTCAACAAATATAAGGCAAGGGTGGTTGCAAAGGGTTTTCACCAAAGACTTGGACATGACTAGAATGAAACATTTCTAGGGATTGAGGTCTCTCATCATCTTGATGGGTCTCTTTCACTCAATCCAAGAATCTTAGGGATCTTCTAGCAAAGACAAACATGGATGAGGCTAATTCTATTGCTTCTCCTATGGTTGGAGGTTGCAAACTCTCTAAATCTGGTTCAGAAAGATTTTCAGTTCCTACTCTTTACAGATGTATAGTTGGGGCCCTGCAGTATGCCCAATATAACACGACTAGAAATTTGTTTCTCCGTAAATAAGGTGTGCCAATTTATGTCTAACCCTTCAGAACAGCACTGGCAAGCTGTAAAGGGAATCCTCAGATATTTTAATGGGAATCTAACTCTGGGATTAAGGTTACAGCCTTCTAAATCTTCCAATTTTTCGGTCCAACCATACTGTCATGCTGAGGGTTCGGACCCAGATGACAGGCGATCAACTTCAGGAGCAGCAATATTTTTGGTACCTAATCTAGTGTCTTGGTGGTCTAAAAAGCAGAAAATTGTGGCTAGATCTACTATAGAAGCGTGACTGTTGCTTCAGTCCAAGATAAATCTCTTGAAGAACCATCAAGAAGGCTATAAAATGATGAATTTGTCTGTTGTAATCGATTTCCAATAGCCTGTAATCGATTAAATGCTTGTAAAAGAAGTTAGAATTTTCAAAAACTCTGATGTAATCGATTATTACGATGTGTAATCGATTACATAGGATGGCCAATTCCTGTGAGGCCCTGTGATAATCGATTACTAGGTCTTGTAATCGATTACCCGTCTTAGAGGCTCCTGGAATAATCGATTATTTGGGTATATAATCGATTACTTTGTTCTTGAGTCAGTTTCCAGGCTGATATGAACAATGTAATCGATTACCAAGAGTTGGTAATCGATTATTTGGTTCAAAATAATCGATTACCATTTGAAATAATCGATTATTGCAGTTTCTGCTGCAGAGGCGCCATTTTTCAGTTTTAAAACATTTGTTTGGATAGCTTCCCTTGGAAGCTACATTTGTATTTCATTTAGGACGCATTTACATTTCATTAGCTTATATTTTCGTATCCTATATAAGCTATATGAACTGAAGTATAATTGTCAAAATACTAGGTGTATTGACTGTTTATGTATGCGATTCATTAATGTTTTGCTGAAATACACAGAATATGAACTATATTCCTACCAATCGTCGATGGATGTAAGATAGATGCTATACTGCTAGAAGCGGTTTGAAACAGTCTTTTGTTGATGGGGTTCATGAGTTTGTATCCAAGGCTATTCAACAACCTAGTTATGACAATGATGGGGGGATAAGATGTCCATGTGTTAAATGCGATTGTACTCGCATTTTGGGGGATAGAGTTGTCAAAGTTCATCTCTACAAAAATGGGTTCAAACCTAATTATTGGATTTGGACAGATCATGGTGAAGACATGTCACATTTTGGAATAAATGATGACATTAGTTACATGGATGCATCAAATAGCGCAGTAAATGTGGATCAAGAAGAACAATTGTTGTTAATGCAAAACATGGTGTGCGATGCTCTCAGACAACCAGAGACATTTGAAGCTCCAAACTCTCATACTATGGAAGAGCCTCCAAATGATGACACACAAAGATTTTACCGTTTGTTGGTGGAGGCAAATCAACCGTTGTACGAAGGGGCAACAGACTCAAAATTGT
>PYAF01005786.1:75312-114382 GCA_007407185.1 Glycine tomentella
GAATTTTAGTTAATTAGTTTGACCTTAATGAATATTGTATGTTACTTTTATTATTTGCTTTTATGAATATTGGTTTACTATTGTCATTAGAGTATACAAATGACAATCATATAAGAAATGCAGCAGGAAAAAATTATCAATAAATCACAAAATTATTTACTTGCTGACCAAAATTTGCGACGGAAAAATTCGTCGCTAACGTCCATTTCAGTCTTTCCGACAGAAAAATCCGTCGCAAATTTTCGACATATATATCCTTTTGCAAAACTTCCGACGGAAAAATCCGTCGCAAATTTCCTACGGATGGTGTCATGGCAATTTTCCATGGTAAATTTCCGACGAATTTTTCCGTTGGAAAGTTCCCATGGAAATTACCGACGGAAAGTTTGTCGGAAAATTACCGACGGAATCAAAAAATTTCCGACGGATTTCATTTCCTACGACCGTTTTTCCGACGGAATTTTGACCGTCGGAATTCCGTCGGAAATAAGCCATTACCGACGGATTTTGAGGTTACCGACGGATTTTTGCCGTCGGAAAAACCGATTTTTTTTGTAGTGGTTTTGTGAACGTAGGTAATTGGTTAGTAGATAAACTTTCTAATCTTTGTAGAATGGTCATGTCTATATATACGTGCATGTTGATTCTAGGTAGACCAGACAGAGCGTATTATGACAATTTGCCATACAAAAATATTCAGATCGACCAACACTTAATCTACATCTTTAGAGAGAGAAAAATAGATAAAGAGAGAAAATATAATAGATATATGATATGATGCAACAAGTAAGAGTGTTTACATGTACGGGTTATTCGCGAACTCGAATTGACTTAAACTGATCCGAATAGTTTGGGTTGAGTTATTTATGTATTTGAGTCAAAATCAAACCGAACCGAAACGATCAAAACTGTTCATGTATGGATTGAGTCATGGGTTTAGATCTATAGATATGATCAAAATCGAACTGAACTGATAAATTTTTTTAGAGTTGTTTGGTTTGACTTTAAATTATGCTAATATTAAGACTTCAAGTGTTAGAATTGAAAATGTTTATAATGTTAATGAATCATATTTTGTTCATTTGTTTCAACAAATCTGATTGTAACAAATCTGGTTGCACCAAAACTTATTGCAAGAAATTAGTTTGTAAGAAATAATTGTGATTCAAACTATTATAGTAAATCTCGCTGAAAAATATTTTGTTTTAATTTGTATTATTCTATTTTAGAATATTATGTTAATGGTATTAAATGAATCAATTTTATTACTTTCAGACATTTGATAATATTGTGTTAAGGTAAATAGTCATTTTCATCCCTAAATGTGTAGAACAATGACAAAGTCGTCCATGAAAAATGAAAATTCAAATTTTAGTCCCCAAAAGTGAAAAAAGTGCAACAAGTTCATTAATCTGTTACCGTTAATGAAAGAGCCTATGTAACACAGAGGGATAAAAATGTTACAAAAATAATTGTCAACATGACTGCTGAATAGATTGGTCCAAAATGTTAGTAAATTTTCATTAGACGAAAATGTCAATAAGGTTCCATTGAACTAATTTGTGAGACCCAAAATTTTGTTTCATTTAAGAATAAAATACAATTTAATCTTCATCTTTCTCTTTTTTTTTCTAATCTATAAAATATAATTTAATTCTTCCATTGGACCAACACACTTGATTTTGTTATAACCTGTAATTCAATAACTACAGGTAAATACGGAAACGAGTGAAGAATGTGTTTTTGGTAAAAACACCAAATTGATGACAACTTTTACGACTTAAAAAAGAAATTAGGAAAATGATATGTAGAGAGAGAAAAAAACACGGATGAATATCCTATGATACTATTATGCTTCAACAATGTGTCAATGATCTCAGTAGTTGAGAAGACGAACAAATAGTTGTAGAAAATTTGCAATGCGTATAAATGGGTATACTAAAATTTAAATTTTCATCTCTCGAAACGAATATGGCAGCGCTCTATACATCTAGGGACAACAATGATTATTTACCCTAAATTGCATTTTACCTTTAAATGAAACAAAATTTGGGATATGACAAATTTGTCCAATGAAAACTTAATGGAAATTTACTGACATTTTGATTCAATCTATTATGCAGCCATATTGATAATTATTTTTGTGACATTTTCGTCTCTCTATATCACGAATGCTCTTTCGGGGATGAATTTGTTAGGTATCTACACATTTAGGGACAAAATGGTTAATTATCTTATTATGTTAGTCGTATTAGATATTTAGATGAATCATGATATAAAATAATAGGTATAAGAAAATAAGATCAAATTTAAATGGATAACCCGTTGGCCCGAACCAAACCAAACAATTCATGAATGGATTGGGTTGGGTTGAGTTTCAAAAATAAAATTATGAAAATCGAATCGAACAGATCAAATTTAATTGGATTGAGTCCTCAATTTGACAAAAATCATCCCAAATTGACCTACAAACACCCCTAGTGACAAGAATAAATATAAAAAAAATATTATTAATTAAATGTTTATGCTGAGTGTTAATATATGATTAGTTAGTTAGAGATGCATCTTGTTGGGTCATATATGATGCTTTATGCTTTATTGTTCATATACCGCGTGGGTTAGTTATGGTGCATACTCACCACAGAATAAATTAAATTTGTTTTGCTTATATTAAAAAAATAGTAATTGCAATTTACAATGATTCTTATATATTTCCATTATATATATGTTCCTTGTTGAATATTCAATATTATTGATAATGCAAACAATTATTCTTGATTTAAACTCTTTGACAATTTACCTTTCTTGGTATGAAAAAAAAAGAACGACCAATGTTAATTGAGTTTATCAAGGTGAAGTGTGATTAAGGTTATCGTAAAAACTCAAGAATGTGAAACGAACAGTAGTTGAAAGAAAATTATCTTCCAACCATTTATTTGTACAAGTCATTAAACATTTTATTGCAAAAATAATTAAGACTTAAATATATTTTTTAGTCTTTATAATTTAATTTTTTTTCTTTTTGTTTTGTAATTTTTTTGTTTTAATCATTATAAATAATGTTTGTTTTGTTTTTCATCCTTAAAATAATTTGGATTATGCTTTCAACTGAAAAAAAGTATTATCTAAACTGCTTAAAGAATAAAAACAAACAAACATAATTTTGTTTTATTCAAAAGCGCTACAACATACATATCTTGCTTTATTCAAAAGAAAATAATCATCCAGCCATATAGACATTTAATTATATATAACAAGCCAGTAAATATTTTATCAGAAAAGTAATGAAAAAACATAAAAGCTAAATGAAATATCAACTTAAGAAGCACACAACTTCATAAGCTAGCCTTGCTGCCCGAAATAGATTGGTTTGAAGCCTTGCTGAGAAAATTAGCGACCGACATTGACAAAGCTATTAGTGAAGGGTACTGAACCTGCGGAATTGTAAGAGGATTGTGCTTGGGTAACTAGAGAAGGAGGAGGAGGACCGTCATGCATATCAAATGGAAGCAGAGGCAATGGCGCTTCAAGCTGAAGAACTTTTATTACCTGTGCAGCCCTAGGTCTTTCCCTGTCGTTTGGGTTAGTACACCACAACCCCACAACAATCAAGCTTGTTATTTGATCCAAATCAAACTCCTTATTCAATCTGTCATCAACAACATCCAGAACATTCCCTTCCACATATTGTTGCCACACCCAGTTCACGAGAGGTACATGAAATTCCCCATTTTGATAAGTCCTCCTCCCACATGCAATTTCAAGAGCCACAACCCCAAAACTGTACATGTCTGATTCCTTGCTAGCCCTACCATAGTTGATATATTCTGGGGCAAGGTACCCATAAGTCCCCACCAGCCCTGTCCTTTGAGTCCTCAACCTTGGATCCACCAACTTAGCCATCCCAAAATCGCCAAGCTTGGTGCTAAAATCCGTGTCCAACAACACATTAGCTGACTTAATATCCCTATGAAGAACACTCTGCTCCGCATCCTCATGAAGATAACGAAGGGCCGAAGCCACCTCTAATGCTACCTTGTACCTGTGAAGAGAAGAGAGAATTAGAACAATGGTGTCAAATGATTAATTTCAATAGCATAAGCTTACTCCATTACAAGAGACAAAATAGAAATGCTTATAATCAAAAAGACTAAGAAGAAAATAATGGTGACCCATTTGGATAAGATTTCTTATAAGCACTTAAATTAATAAAAAAAAAATAAGCGAAAAATAAATTAAGCTTCTCCCATACATATGATCAAATTAGGTTATGCATAAGTTAAAATCGTTTTTGTAATTTCTATTGGATCTGCATCAACTAGTAACTAACGTGTTACCAAACACACAGTAAACAACCCTTAAGGGATAATAAATAATTAAATACATACAAGAACATTAAAGCAAAATTATCCAACATACCTAATATCCCATGCCAAAGATTTTTTGTCCCCAAAGAGATGGGTGTCAAGGCTTCCATTAGGCATGAACTCAAAAACCAACAGAAACTCTCCTTGCTCGTGGCACCACCCTATGAACTGGACCAAGTTTCTATGTATTAGACGACTTATGATCCTGACCTCATTGATGAAAACTCTCTCTGAATTTTCAGAATTAGTGAAAATCCTTTTGACAGCAACAACCCTTCCTAAATTACTCAGAACCCCTTTGTACACCTGTCCCGAGCCACCTCGTCCAAGCCTTGCATCATCCGCGAACCCTTTGGTAGCTGCAACTAGTTCTTTGTAATCAATTCTTCTAGGTATAGTTGCCCTATCCAAATCAAACATAACCGGGGTGGCTCCAAGTTCAACATTATCAATATCAACCTTACCCTTTCTCTTTTTAGTGATCGTTACCCACGCTGCAACACTCGCGGCCACAACCACCAAGACGGTTGAGCAGGTCACCACAACAATCAGCAAAACATTGTGTTTTTCGTTCCCATGCGTCGAAGCCGTGAAAGAATTCAACGTTGAACTGAACTCCCACGAGTGAATAATGTTTCGTTCAGTATATTGGCCAGTTGCAGCGGAGAAGCCAACAACCACCCACTCGGGTAGAATGTCCATGAGATCAATCTTGTAAGAAAGTGAAGAATTGGAATGGGGTGTTGCGGTTCCGTTAAAAGACCAAGACACAAAGAGGGTCTTAGTGGAAGCAGTGTAGGTTATCAAAGCGTTACATTTCTTTCCAAGGTTTTTGTAAATGTCAAACTCAGCAACGGCCACGGATTTGAGAGAGTTATCATCTATGCCAACGTGCTCAAAGGGAGGGTCAATTGTGCCGTTAAATGTGTCAAACTCAACAGCGACAACGTGATTATGAGGAATGTAGGTATTGGTGGTGGCGTTGAAAAGGCCTAAAGTGCCACCGACTGCGTTTGGAGGAATCTGGTAGCCAGGAGGGGCTAAGAAGAAGGCAAAACCGTCACCGATGGTGTCGTTGGTGGCTCTTTCAATAGTGAAAGTGAAGCGCGTGGAGAAGTTGGTTAGAACACCAGAGGATGAGTCCCACAGGTGCAAAGGTTGTCCGTAAAAGGCTCTCCCAACGCGGGAAATATAGGTCACTATGTTGAGCTCTATGGACCCGTTCTTCTTTACTTTGCCATCACCCTGGTATGCCATGTTTTTTGCACTGTCGGGGTCGTGGAAGTTTGTTATGTTGAAACTTAGTGATTCTGCTGTTTTAAGAGAAGAAGCAATGGCCAATACTAGAAGAAAAATTGTGAGCACCATCTCTAGTGTCAGCTAGTGTTTGTTTTCTTCTCAAGGGATGAGAGACTAAGTGGAATAGCAAAATTAAGCTTGTTCTAAATTGCTGGATTGAGCTTGTTTAAATAAGAACCGAGTGATGTTTCAATGTTGATACTTTTTTTTGTTTTTAATTGGTCTTCGTAGTGTGTACTGAGTTAAGGTTTATTGACTAAGGCATTTTTCTTTCTCTTAATTTTTTTTCAACTTGTGGCTGCTTGAGCGATAATACTCAATTAAATATGTTATCAATTTGTCAATAATGGATTCACACGTTCTTTATTTAATTATAATTATTCAGGCATATAAAACAAACTTCATTGACAAAAACTGATAAGTTTGGCCCAGCTAGAACTAGAACATATATTTGTTTAAGTACTAATAATTACTTGACTTCGTTTAGTTATATATATATATAATTAAATTTAACATTAATGAAAGATTAAATGACTCACATTGATGATATAACAAAAATATAATAATTTATTAAAGAGATTAATAATAAATATTTCTTTTTATTACGAAATAAATACAAAATTTATTAATTTATTATGGATAATAAAAAATATCAAATGACCAAAAAACAAAATTTGTTTTATCATAGAATAAATAAATAAAAAATTGTTACAACTCATAATCAAAATTTGATTTAGCATGTCACCTCCATAGACCTGGCCATTCTTTCTTGTGTGAGGGAGCATTACTATCATTATCATTGATGTCTTTGTCTGCTGGTTAGCGTTTTGCACGAGGTGCTGTGATCCCTCTATTTCGTAGTTGCTGATATTTGGAAATCTTACCTTCTTCTTCTTTTTTTTTTTTTTTTTTTTTTTTTTTTTTTTTTTTTTTTTTTTTTTTTTTTTTTTTTTTTTTTTTTTTTTTTTTTTTGCGGTGTACACTCTCTTGTCCAGTTGCGTATTGTCGTATTGAGCATCTTTTCTGGGGAAGTGTTATGACAAAATTGACGTGTAACATGTTCTTTTTTAAGAAAAGAAAAAAGAAAAACTGGCTCCGTGTTTCCCTTACAAACATATAGAAACAACTCCGGATCGGTTTTCTGAAGCCTAGACTCGGTCGTAAAAAACCATGTTGGCTACCTCGGAATACTTCCACTGCTTCAAAACATCTCTTCTTTTGCAAATCTTTATGATCCTTCCAATAGTTCAACTTCAACCACTCTCCTTCAACATAACTAACTTTAGCGACCCTGAGAGCGCAAGCCTCATCCAAAACAAAGGCACAGCGAAAATTGAGAATGGAACCATAGTGCTCAATCCACTTATCAATAGTGGAGTTGGACATGCCATCTATAGCGAACCTCTAAGTCTGAAAAATTCTGCTAACGGAAATGTCACAGACTTTTCAACTCGTTTTTCATTCACTATCGACGCGCCCAATAAAACCAACTACGGTTATGGCTTCGCCTTCTACATTGCACCTGTTGCCGTTGACTACCAGATTCCCCCCAATTCATCTGGTTTCCGTCTCGGCCTATACGATGATACCCAAAATAACCTCATTGCTGTCGAATTTGACACTTTCGTAAACGAGTTTGACCCACCAATGAAGCACGTAGGGATCAACAATAACTCTGTTGCATCCATGGATTATAAGAAGTTTGATATTGATAGCAACATAGGGAAGATGGGGCATGCGTTTATAACTTACAACGCTTCTGCCAAACTCCTTGCTGTCTCATGGTTCTTTGATGGAACTAGTTCTGGTTTTACGCCTATCTATTCTCTCTCACACCAGATTGACCTTGGGGAAATTCTACCAAAGTGGGTCACGGTTGGATTTTCGGGTGCAACCGGGTTGTCCAAGGAGGAAAATGTTATCCATTCCTGGGAATTCAGTCCAAATCTAGATCTAAATTCCACAAATCGAGAGGCAAACAATGAAAATTACATCATAATTACCAAATACAAGGTTCAGGTCAAAGCAGTAGTTGTTGCAGTGATTTGTTCTATTATTGTTGTTCTCGTGGTTGTGAGTATTAGTTGGTTGATCATCAAGAAGAGAACAACCAAGGGTGATTTTCATTTGGATAAAGAGCCTAGAAGGTTTGGTTATAACGAATTAGTTGCCGCCACGAACGGGTTTGCAGATGATAGAAGGCTCGGAGAAGGAGGCACTGGAGAAGTTTACAAAGGGTTTCTGAGTGATTTAGGGCGCGAGGTTGCAGTGAAAAGGATTTTTTCTGATGTTGAAGATTCTGAGGAAATATTTACAAACGAGGTGAATATTATAAGTCGTCTTATACATAGAAACCTTGTGCAGTTCATGGGATGGTGCAACGAACAAGGGAAGTTATTACTGGTTTTTGAATACATGGTTAATGGAAGCCTTGACACTCATCTATTTGGCAGCAGAAGAACATTGACATGGGGTGTGAGATACAACATAGCGTTAGGTATGGCCAGAGCTCTTCGATATCTTCATGAAGACGCGGTGCAGTGTGTTCTTCATAGAGATATTAAGTCAGCTAATGTTTTGTTGGATACTGATTTCAATCCTAAGGTTAGTGACTTTGGGATGGCGAAATTGATGGATCCAAGATTAAGGACTCAGAAGACAAAGCTGGTGGGGACATATGGGTACCTGGCCCCGGAATATGTAAAAGAAGGAAGGGTTAGCAAGGAATCTGACATGTACGGTTTTGGGGTTGTTGTGTTGGAGATAGCATGTGGAAGGAAGACTTACCAGGATGGGGAGCATAATCATGTGCCTTTGGTGAACTGGGTGTGGAAACATTATACGGAAGAGAATATTTTGAATGTTGCTGATAAGGGATTGAACATGGGTTTTGATGTGGGTGAAATGACATGCTTGCTCACTGTGGGACTATGGTGTACCCTCCAAGACTACAAGAAAAGGCCAAAAGCAGAACATGTTATTAATGTTCTTAAGCAAGAAGCGCCACTGCCAAAGCTTTCTACATGACATGCCTGATTGTCCTTCTCATCCTACAAAACTGGGCAATCTGGTTCCTTTCATTCACCCTTCCATGTAAATATAGATCATGTTTTCATTTAAATATAGTTACTGGATTGAATATAATTATACTTTCAATATAAGTTATCATTCTTGTATGATATAATATCAAATAAAATTATTTTTGTATGATTGAATATAAATATATTTTCACATCCCACGAGTCATTTATTTGTAATTTTGCTTATCACATCACAATCACAATATAGTACATGATATGCTTAATTTTGAAGGACTGGGATTGATTGGTGCTAGTTTTGTACATTTCTTGTTGCTTCTCTCTCTCTCTCTTAATCTTTTATTTAATGCATAATGTCTAAAAAGTGGGAATCAAAAGTGGATGAAGAGGATGGTGAAGGACGAGTACTTCAACATGGATGATAGAAAAATGGGATGACATTGATTTTATAGTAAAACTTCTTTTCTCTTCAATTATTTACTCTCAAATAAAATATTCATTGATGTGCGATTGTTTTTGTCTTGTTCAATATTTTGGATATGCATAACTAGAGTCTAGTCCCTTGATGCTATCTGTTAGAAAATAATAGAAACCCATAATCAATTTGCAGATCCACACGTCTATAATTCAATCTCACTTCGATAAGTTTCACTTAATATAAAAGTGATAATTTGTTATATGTCTTTCCTTTTATTGTTTGTCTTAATGTTTTTAAGCTTTATATTATAAGTTGACAGATTTCATAACAATAATATTAATAAGCTTGTTATATAGCTTGAAGAAGTGAGCAACAAATAGGTTGTGATGTTGGATGAACGTGGGCAAGATATTGGTTCTGAGCAAATGGAGAGTTGGTGGGTGATGCAGGAAATACTGTAAGAACATTTTGTAAAGAGACATTCATTTAATTCAAGCTACTTCATGATATGACAGCAAACTCTATTAAAGGCTTTAATTTGCCACTGGCCACAATTAGAACTAGAGGCTAGAGCCTAATAAACCCTCCACATGGAGGAGACACATAATTTGTCACTAGGTATTAGAGATAGAGGCAAAAATCTAACAAACCTTACACATAGAGGCACATAAATATAGAGTTGCCTAAAGCTTTTTGTTTTCGCAAAAATGGAAATGTTGTTTTAAAAATTGCTAAACTAGTATATTTTAAACTTAAATACAATTTTTATCTCTTGTTTTTGTTGTTTTTGTTTAATTTGTAATTTCAGTTTCCCCATTTTAAAATCAATCATGTTTAGGCAAGTTAATTTCTCATCCAAAGTTTAGGAAGTTAAAAAATGGTATTTGAAGGGTTTAAGAATAGGTCCAGTTCATGGAAGAGCGCTTGTGAGCAAGTTCATCAATTTAGTTCTTATTTTTATATTCATTTATTTTATTTTATTAAAGTTCTTATTTTTATATTCATTTATTTTATTTATTTAATTTGTATTAGAATGTTGTTGTAGCATTTTTATTTGTAAATCAATCATGTCTTGATCATATGTTTGCTTTTTTGTCTAGGATTTTGCTGTTTAATTATTATTATTATTATTATTATTATTATTATTAATCGTGGTATGATGATTGAGCTTAATTCAATTATCAATTTCAAGAACTAATTAAGATATATGAATTTAGATCATAATGTATATCCCTTAATATATATATATATATATAATCAATAACTTTTTTAATATGAAATAAAACCATACTAAAATTTAATATGAATTTTTAAGATTATCTTAGATCGTATTTGGTGGAGGAGAAACAAATTGGTGTTTCACAACCAATGGACAGTCACAACTGGTTTGGTGGCAAATATAAAGGCTTTGATTCAAGATATTTCCAGGAGTAAGGACTTATATAGTACACTCCAAACACAACTTCCAGATTTTGATGTTCCAATTAATGTAAATGCTTTCTGGAAACTCAGTTGTGATGGTGCCTACTCCTACTTCGCGGCAGCAGTAGCTTGCGGTGCTGTCCTTCGAGATAGTGATGGCAAATTCATTCGAGTCTCTAGACGTCTCAGGCATTGTTTCTATCTTGAAATTGGAACTTTGGACTATTTTATGTATTGCGAATTGCTCAAGAAAATGTGGTGGTTTGTTAGTGTAAATAAATACAAATTCATTAGCCAATTTTTTTTTAATTTCCTTTGTAAGCTGCAAGAAGTTATTCATTAAATAAATGCAAATTTAGTTCATACTTCAAATCTTCTTTATATTCTTCGTATCCATGTCCATGGTAAACTTATTAACTTTATTCATTTGTCTTGTTAAACTTTTTGTGGCTTTCATAGAATATTTTGTCTTGTTAAACTTTTGGTGGCTATTATGTTTTTCCATACACTACTACAAAAGCAATGTTCTACGACGGCTGATCAACGACGGTTGTTTAAAGACCGATGTTGTAGAGTAACCGGTGGCAATTTTGTAATTTTTTGAACAGCGTAACTTCAACGACGTTGGTTTTTGTGATGACCGTCGTGGTTTTGATAAATACAAAAACGGTTATAAAATAACCGTTTTTGTAGTTGAAATTCAAAGTCAGTTTTTTCAATAACCGACTTTGATGCTTTTTAAAATTTTAAAACATATTTAATTTAACTTCCCCCTTTCTCTGCGCCCCTTTCTCAGACAAACCCCTAATCTCCATTGAAGGCCTCGCGAACCCCTTTCAGTCTCGAAGAAGAACGACAACCACTCTCAAAGGTTGGTAATGGAATGAGCCGCGTGATTGACATTGTTTTCATCATTCGTTCGTTGTTCACTTAGTTGGTTTTTCAGGTTATTTCTTCAACCGGCCTGCTTCCCGAAATCACCATTAAATTCGACGACTACATCGACATTGCTTCCAGCAACTATCCAAATGGTTGTGAAGGTGTAGGAGGTACTAGCTTCATCTATAGGTATTCTATTGTAACTGTAGTTGTTAAAAATACCTATGTTGCTGAAATAGGTATATATGTTAGTATTATTCTTTAAATGTTAATGAAATATTTATTCTTTTGTTATCCGATCTGCTTGGTTATCGATGGATGTTGATGTTATTGATCCTGTGTGTTTGGCTTTGTCAGTCTGCCTGAACACATGCTAGCCCCATGGCAAGCAACTCTCATGCCCGTATAGCTAAGAAATATAACTTCCCACTTGAACTTGGTAATTTTAATGTGAATGAAATTGAGGACCACAAACCATGCGTACTCTTTTCCAGGGCAAGTTCTTGGTCCAGCTCCAAAGGGTATGAAAGTGTATGGACAAACTAGAAACCGTGAGGGATAAAAACATCAACAACTACTATGGGTTTTGTTGCATTATAAACCAAGCTAGCTTGGTTGATAGTGAACTCAGAAAACAAGTAAAATAGGAAGGGGGAAAATACTGATACGGGTCCATTTTGGAAGAAAAATGGATAACAAGGAAAGATAATTAAGGATTAAATCCTTAGACCTTAGTGTAACAATGCCTAAAGCATTTACTAGCAACATATATAGCATAGTTTTGTGGGGGCAAATATCCCAATTCACAAATGCATGATGTAATGAGGATTCATTCCTTGCCAACCAACTAATCAGCACATTCATTGCCTTCACAATATGTATGCTGGAAAGTAAGGTTCAAAAAAATGTATAGCTATTTAACAGTTTACCTTTCCAACCAGTTAGCCTCCCATTAATGTTGTCAACAACATAGGCAAATTCACTTATTCTTAATCCTTCCTATATAGCTGGTGGACATTTTGTTTCTTAACAATATATGAACAAATTATATTGTTTAAATTTATTATATATTATATTTAATAGATATAGTATTTCTTGTTAATAAAAAAACATATTAGGATCACACTCTCATATACACCATTTTGCATACACGAATACACTTTCTCTCAGTGATTGAAATTTATTGGGTTATACTTGGTGTTTTACTCACATATTGTTGTTGTTTTTTTGTGTTACATTCTCTAATTGTACATTAGTAAAACTATGTGCCTTCATTATACACAGGATAAACATTACCTTTACTACTACAGCCTTCATCAGTAGTGCTACTTAGAGAGATAGGGACATGAGGTTGACTAAGAATGAAGGGTATTTATAGATAGAGGACAAAGAGACTTTGTTAGATTGAGACTTTGTTGTTAGAGAGACAGGACAAAGGCACAACTAGTTTTTTTTCATTTCATCTAAATACCCGTCAATTGTGCTTAAAGCTATCAATTGGTTTAAGCTATCAACTAGTTGTTGGAAACTTGGAATCTGCCCGTCAAAGGTGCTTAATGGATTCTGATAATGTTTTGGCAGCACATTGAGACTTTGTTAGAATAGAAATGGAGTGAAATGGCTTACGAGAACTGTTTTTGAACTGTGTGTTAGTTTTCTTTTTTGTTTAAAGTTTTACAATGATGAATTCATATCTACTATACCCTTATTGTTTAATTTAGGACTTATTTTTGAACTGTGATAATGTTTTGCTTGTGCCCCTGCTTATTGTCATTACAACATAATATTTTTCCTCACTTCTTTTTATCCTTCTTGTGGGATGGTTATACAGGCTGAAGGACTCTTTGTTCAGTTGACTTTGTCGTCTTGTTATGATTTTGTTGAACAATCTTGTGACTTTGTGTTGAAACACCTCTCAGCCCTGCAGAAACTGAGGTATGAATCTAATTTAATGATTTAAACTGTACATTTTGATGTGACTTATTTTTTTAATTTGAACCATGCTCATAATTGGTAAAGACAATATGTTGGCTTGATGAGTCTGTTATTATGACTGCTTTTTGGTGGTGTCAATCTTTTCCCTTTTTTTTCAATTTGAGGGATATACTTTGCCACCACCAACAAAGTACCTAAAATTCCACTACCACAAGGGCAAACCTTCTTCAATTGCCATTTTGTGTTGTTCCTCTTTTCTCCCTTTCCTCCTAATTAAATCCATATCCCCCGTTCATTTTTGTTACTCTTTTTGGTTTGTTGGCTCATGACCACTACATGCAATTAAGCATTTATGGCCCTTTGGGCCTATTCAGCTGATAACTAATGGAACACCTCAGCTTTTTGTTGAAGCTCAGAAGGAACACCTTAGCTTTTTGTTTGGACATAATGTAAGAAATGTATAACGATGGCTCAAAAGCCATTGCAAGCATCAAATGCTAATATGACTGGCATTTTCTGACCCTATGGCTGAAGGAGTGTGTGTAGAAATTATAATTGCTGAAATAGAGTTGGTAGTGGCAGCACCACTATAGCATTAGGCTCTTTCCAGCCAGGCCACCTTCCAAACACCAAGTCAGGTCTCATTTCTAATAGTTTATTGAAAACCTCATCTCCAGACTCCAATATTAGATTCAACGCTGTGATTCATTTGTCTTGTAATGCATTTATAGAATTTGTAATCAAGACCTACCAAATATATTTCAGAAAAGAAAAATCATTGCATTCATTAAAAGATAGAGTATGGCCAAACATTGAAAACGATGGCTGTTATTAGGATAATGTCACTACAACGTATTATTTTACATATTCATACACTTCATCATTTTAATTTGGATTTGTATTGCACTTAACATCAAACTTCAATATTTATGTTGTTTGCAGGTACAATTAACCTTGTTAAGCAGTCGAAGTTGAGATTAGTTGAGGATTCGATCACATTTGCTGATTCAGTTCCGTTGCCATCCCTAAAGTTGCTTTTCCTCCTTGTGGCCACTGAAGGAGGTATGTATGTGTTTTTTATAGTTTCTTGTGTTGCACAGTTACATGTATATGGGAAGTTATTCATTGTTTTAAAGTTAAATGCATTTTTATTCAACCTTAGTGTCCCGTTCGAGCTTCAATACATTGATTAATACGGATAGTTTGGATTAATCGGTGTACTGGACCTTGAATTGTCTGTTTGGACAGTTTAGAAAGATTGAATTTTTTTTTACCTAATTTATGTGTCGAGGTTAAGTATGGTTTGTGGATTTTGATGAAATTTTGGATACATGCATATTGCTTTGATCTCTGGGTACACATTTGAGATGTGGTGACTTAATGTCACTGATTTCACTTCGTGTACTTGGAGATGGAGGCGAAATGCTACCAAAATTTTGTCAAATAAAACAACCCATACGTAACCTTGAGACATCAATTAGTTAAAAAAATTCTTTCTTCCTGAATGGGATAGGACCACACCTCTAATGAAATAGGTGGTATGTTTACACACATTCGATAACCATGTTAGTGTCACGGCAGACAGAACATGGATCGCAGTTGGATGAAGAAACCACGTATAAGTGACGACTATGAGAATGGGGTTGAATTTTTCTGGCAATTTGCTGAAATTAATGCACCATCATTGGGTGGTAAATTCTTCTGCCCTTGTGTGAAATGTGCAAATGGAAGACGACAATCGTTGGATGAGATTAGGTCACATCTGTATGTGAAGGCATAATCCAAAGTTATACTAAATGGATTTGGCATGGAGAGTTGTCAGACATACCATAAACGTCTGAAACTGTTGTGTCTGAAGAGGTATTTGGATGTCGATTGGAAGAAATGATACGTGATATTGGGTAAGAGGGTTTTCGTGAAGCACATGCACCTTACTATGACCAATTACAAAGTGATTCAAATAAGCCATTGTATGCGGGGTGCACAACTTTTACAAGGATGTCAGCCGTGTTAAGTTTGGTGAACTTGAAAGCAACATATGGTTGGATTGACAAAAGTTTCACGGCATTGCTACAATTATTGAAAAATATGCTTCTTGCAGACAACATGCTCCCCAAAAATCACTACGAGGCAAAGAAGATATTATGTCCTGTGGGTCTGGAGTACCAGAAAATTCATGTCTGCCCTAACGATTGCATTCTGTACAGGAATGAGTTCACGACACTGCATAATTGCCCCACATGTGGGGTATCCCAGTACAAAGTGAAGGATGACATTAGTGGTGATGATGCGACAACAAAGAATCGGTGTCCAGCAAAACTTTGTTGGTATCTTCCCTTTATTCCAAGATTTAAGCAATTGTTTTCTAATAAAAATGATGCCAAACATCTTTCTTGGCATGCAGAAGGGAGAGTAACTGATGGGTTGCTGCGGCATCCAGCTGATTCTCCCCGATGGAAAACAATTGATTGTTTGTATCCTGATTTTGGGTCGAAGCCACGAAACCTAAGGCTTGGCCTTGCTTCAGATGGTATGAATCCTTTTGGTAGCTTAAGTACCAACCACAGTTCATGGCCAATTTTGTTGATGATTTACAACCTCCCTCATTGGCTATGCATGAAGCGAAAATACATTATGTTGGCTATGATGATAGATGGTCCAAGACAACCAGGCAATGATATTGATGTGTATCTTACTCCTTTGATTGAAGACTTACGAAAATTGTGGGTTGATGGCGTTGATGTGTTTGATGCGAATGTACAACAGAATTTCTTGTTGCGGGCCAGGGTTTTTTACACTATTAATGACTTTCTTGCGTATGGTAATTTGAGTAGATATACTGTAAAAGGCCATCACGCATGTCCTATTTGCGAGAAACAAACTAGCTACGTTCAACTAAAACATGGGAAGAAAAATGTCTACACTAGGCATCGCAAATTTCTCAAATCTTATCATCCTTATCAGCGGTTGAAAAAAGCCTTTAATGGAAGCCAGGAAACTGAAATTGCCCCAAACCGTTAGATGGAAAGGCAGTTTATGACCAGGTCAAGGACATTATGACGATCTCTGGGAAGACTCAAAACAAGGAAGCCATGCAAAAGAACATATGGAAGAAGAGGTTAGTTTTTTTTTATCTTCCGTATTGGGTCGATCTAGAAGTTAGACATTGTATAGACGTCATTCATGTTGAGAAGAATGTATATGACAGCTTAATTGGAACCTTACTAAACATAAAAGGCAAGAGCAAAGATGGATTGAAAAGTCGTCAAGATTTGGTTGAATTAGGTATACATGAACAATTGCATCCCATTTCAAATGGTCGTCGAGTGTATTTGCCACCAGCATGTCACACCATGTCAACAAAGAAGAAAAAAAAATTTTGTCAATGTTTGTGAAGTTTGAAAGTTCCACAAGGATACTCTTCAAATATCAAGAGCCTTGTTTCAATGAAGGATCTTAAATTGGTGGGGTTGAAATCTCATGATTACCACATTCTAATGCAACAATTGTTACTCGTTGCCATTTGAGGTACATTGCCTGACAAAGTAAGGGTTTCCATTACTCGTCTATGTTGTTTCTTTAATGCTATTTGTAGCAAAGTTATTGACCCAAGACAGTTAAATGACCTGGAGAACGAGGCTGCCATTGTGCTTTGTGATTTGGAAATGTTATTTCCACCTTCTTTTTTTGACATAATGGTGCATTTAATTGTGCATCTAGTTCAGGAGATAAGGTTATGTGGTTCGATATTTTTACGGGGGATGTATCCTATTGAGCGGTGCATGAAGGTGTTCAAGGGTTATACGAAAAATCATTACCGATCAGAAGCTTCAATTGTTGAACAGTATGTTGCTGAAGAATGTATTGAGTTTTGTTCTAAGTACGTGGATGCAGTTAAACCTATTGGGATTCCGCAGACGCGTCATGACATATCAAGGAGAGGTAATGGTACGCGAGGATTCAATGTGGTAACTATGACCCGAGAACAGGTTGATGCTGCACATTTGTATATCCTGAATAACACACAACAGGTTTTGTCGTACATAGACATTCACAAACAATACATCAACGATAGTCACCCAAAGATGAACATGATGAAGGCACTGCAAGAGCATAACAAAACCTTCGTTAAGTGGTTCAGAGAGAAAATCTTTGGAGATGACACTGCTTCTAGAAAATTAACTCTACTAGCGGTTGGGCCAAACCTTAATGTCCCTACTTGGAAGGGATACGATATCAACAACTACTCTTTTTACACAAAATCTTAGGACGATAAAAGCTGTGTGCAGAACAATGGTGTCAGTGTTGATGCTTCCTTATAAAACTTTTCTAGTGCATCGGATAAAAGGCCCATTCAAGCATCAATGCTTTACTATGGTGTGATAGATGAAATATGGGAACTTGATTATAATGAATTCAGAGTGCCTATTTTTAAGTGTAACTGGGTTAATGGAAACACTGGTGTTCATGTAGACCAATTTGGTTTTACCTTAGTTGATTTTTCTAAAGTGGGTTACAAAGACGAGACTTTCATCATGGCTGAACAAGCCAGACAAGTCTTTTATGTCCAAGATCCTTGTAACTCAAGGTTGTCTGTGGTCCTTCAAGGAAGAACAACTGCCATAGTCCACGAAAGTGAAGAACCACCATCTGAGAAACATGAGGTCGAGCCATTGTATACGCAAATACCTTTAATTGGTGGCGAAGATATGGTGGATGATGACCATGCAAATCGTACAGATCATGAAGAAGGCTTGTGGGAAAACATCAACACCTAAGTAATTCCACTTAACATGTTTGTGTTCATTATGAATTCAGTTTTAGCAACCTTTGAGGGTACAAATAAATTTAGTTACCTTGCTTTGGTGATTAATTTTTATTGTAAATTATGATAACCTAAATGTGTTTTTTATTTATTTGCTGAAATTAAATGACAACACCACCGGGGCCCCCTCCACCTTCAGCTGAAGCTTTAGAATGTACGTCAGGGAGGAGCAGACAATCAACGCGTTTAAGAAGCTTGACAACAAGAAACTTGGATCAGCGTCGACCAACTGTTAATGTAAATCCGCAAACTGGGAGAGGATCTGGGCCCCACAAAGACAAGTTCCATAGCTACCTAGGAGTCGTAGCATGAGAAAAAGTCCATATCATTCACGAATATTGGAAAGATGTTCCTGAAAATCTTAAGCAGCTAATATGGGACGACATCTTGGTAATGTTGATGAAAACATGTTGTTTGTGTCTTATTTGGTTATTGTCAATTATTACATGTTGTAGGTAACACACATAATGATAAACAATTTATGTTTGTAATGGGAAAATTTGAGATTCCGGAACCACTTGCAGTGAAGAAGAAGGTGATGTCAAAGGTGGCGACCAGATGGAGGCAATTTAAATCTTCCCTAACAAGTAAATTCATATATGCTGAAAAATAGGGTGAAGATACAGAACATCCTTGTGTTAAGTATGGCTTAGATAATGATACTTGGGAAGCATTTGTTGCAAGCAGAAAGAGTCCTAGTTGGCAAGTTAGACGAATGTATACCATAACTAAATTTGTATTCAATCATTAGCCAATTTCAGCTACGTAATTGTGCATCTGTGTCATTGTTTGTGTAATACACAGGGAGTTAGAAAAAAGGCTCAAGAAATTCAGAAATTCAATGATTGCCTACATGTCCTATCTCGAGGGGGTTACGAGTTGCTTGAAAAATGATTGATGGAGGAAAAGATGAATAGAAGACAACATGATGCAATGAACACTGAGAACACCCCATTGCTGGATGAGCCACCATCTCCAATTGCAAGACATGTTAAGTGGAAGATGGCTCGAACAAAGAAATATGGAAGAATGACATCTACAGCAAGCCAAGAAATATCTGATAAAATGGTATGCGGAATTCATATTTTTGTCTTCCATAAGCTCATTTTTTTTTTGTTTAACCATTAAGGAACCCTAGTCAATTTAATCTCATGTTTTATGCAGGACTCGTTAGAAGAACAAACAACATAGGGAAGTTTTGTGCCCCATGGTCGAAATGATATTCTCAACGCTGCATTAGGACGACCAGAGCACCCGGGTCGTGTTCATGTAGAAGGGACTGGTGTGACAATACGACAATATTTTGGACAGGCATCCCGTGGTTCCAGTACGTCTATGGCATCCATCAGTCAACATGAATTGGCTGACCTTATAGCAAACATGAAAGAAGAATGGAGAAGGGAACAAGAGGAAGCGACGAAAAAAACTGTTGAGAAAATCACACAACAGGTAAAGGACCAAATGAAAGAAGAGTTGAAGGAGGCCATAAAAATGGAGTTGTCCCAATTGGCATCACCACCGTCCCCTCCTGTTGGCCTAGATTTTCAGCAATTAGTCGCACGGGTCAGTATAAAGGGGAGTTGTGCTGAAAATGCAGCAAATGCATCAGCAGAGGAGCATGTTACCAATGTGGTACCAACAATGGGATTGCATGTTGTTTGTAATCAATCTACAAAGCTGGTTGCGTTGGGAAAAGTTGAGCATGCGGTTGCCACCATACACAGTGTGCCATATGCAGATGATGTGGTCAAAGTTGCAGTGAAGGAAATTATCGACGGGGACGCTGAAGTCCCTTTCCCGTCGTCTGAAATCCAATATGCAAGACAAACCCTTCACACATTTGTTGCGTGGCCCACACGTCTTGTGAAAGTTGTAGCTCTGCAGGTATTCATCTATGGAATTTTTTCATGTTTATTACAAATTGATTGATTTTTAAAGTAAGTTGTTACTTTTAGGCGGTTGACGTGTTTCTTTACTTGTAATAGGATTCACAGTTGTGTCCTAAATCTCCCAGTGAACCTGTTCCAAGGTCGGACACTGATGCTAATGATGACCTATTGGGCAAGTTGATCCAGAATCTCTTTGCTTTTTACAAGAAGCCAGTGGAGTTGTTGTGGGATGGAGCTAAATTTGGTCTCCCTAATGAAGCGACATCATTCTTCATTACTTTTTCTGATGTGAGCGAATTTGTTTCAGGCAACAAAAGTTTAAACATATATATCCTACAGCTGTGGATGATGTAAGTACATCCATTTCAATACGTTGTGTGCTTTAAATTGGTCATTAGGTACTGCTTAACTTTCGAATGGTGTTGTATTCTGCAATGTAATTTGTGAAAACTAGGTTTATGGAAGAGCAAAGTACAAGATTAGGGCATGGATCGGTCTATGGATTCCTTGAGTCTCAGTCCATTCACTGCACAAAGGAAAAAAGTCAAGACTGTGAAAAATACATTGAAACATGGGTCGAGGAATCACAAAGACATTTGTACCTAGGAGCTTACTTCAAACAGTAAGCAAAATAAATGGTTTCCAAATGTTTGCCAATTTTACATGCGAGAAGCATTCACAAACAATTTGTATTGATTATAGGGCCCATTGGCAACTTCTTGTGCTTTGTCCTTGGTCCTATGAAGTTTTTGATTTTGTTCATTACATTGGAAGCCTGATATTCACATCAAAACTGCAATTAACAAGTTAGTTCAAGTATTTGATCAAAATAAACATACATTCCATGTTTAATGCTTCAATTAATGTTTTTAATGCTTCCTTTCAGGGCAATGAAGACATTGAAGCCAACATTCCATGTTAAAACATCTAATGCCATACCAAAATGGATTGAAGTCAAGGTTAGCCATTTAATGATTAGTGTCAGCATAGGTATGTTATTGCGTTCATGTGGGATACAAACATTACTCCTTATTTATTGTCTCATTTTAGAGCCATGTTCAACCCGGATGCTATGAATGTGGGTATTACGTCATGCATTGGATGTGGAACACAGTCACCGGGTATGTCAAGAGTGAATGGAACAAGGTATATTACATTTTGTATGCAGTGTGTTTCAACCGTTAAACTATGAACCGAATACATCAATGATTACCTATAATTGGGCCACATTCTTGTTTTTTTGTTTCGTGTAGTGGTTTATGGATTCGACACCATTGGACATGGAGTACATAACAACAATTCGGCAAAAGTGGGCAGCGTATTTGTTAGAAGCTACAACTAAGTCGCTGGCACACCATTAGATGTTATAGGACAAACTAGCAGCACAATGTATTTCATCGTTATTTGAAGAGTTTACAAACAATGGCTTTCACTAATTTAAACATTGTATTTCGGTAAGTTGACTTTATTTACATGCAATGGATTCTTGGAATATTTGTTTATCACTAGTTCTGTATTTTATTTATATGGCACAATGCTTGGTGTGTCACTACTAGGTTTTCGATACTTGCTTTCATTTATTGTGGACATTACGAAAGGGGAAAAAATGTTGGTAGCAACATATATAGTATGTGCAGGAAGCAATAGCCTATAATAACTGCGTAATTTGCTTGTTGCTGGCTTGTAGGCACACATGAACTGGCTTGGTCAATGTGTTTTCTTATGTGCAGGAATCCTCAGCATTGTTTGTGCAGCAATCTTGCTTTTGATGAGTGTTGTGCTTGGTTTAAATGCCAATTTTTGTTTTATCAACAGCCACGGCTGATGGCTTCAAATTATCTTTCTATTTTTAATTTTTTACTACAAGGCTGGCATTTTTCCCATACTTAATTAATTACATATTTAATTTATTGGTACAGTAGCTTGCTAGAAATGCATTTGTGGAAGCTAGGCATGCTAGTGAGTGTTGATGTGTTGGTTACAAGAGCAAAACTTGTCCAAATTTAAGTCATGCATCCAATGTCACATATTGTTGTGTCATCCCTTGGTTTTCCACAATTGCTTTCATTTATTGTGGACATTACGAAAGGGGAAAAAGTGTTGGTAGCCACATATATAGTATGTGCAGGAAGCAATAGCCTATAATGACCTTGCTGTTTGCTTGTTGCTCGCTGCTAGGCACATATCAACTGGCTTAGTCAAGGTGTTTTCTTATGCGCAGGAATCAACATATATATAGCATGGTGGATTCAAACTTGCTTTGGATGAGTGTTGTTTGCTTTTGATGAGTGTTGTGCTCTATGTTAAAGCCAAATTTTGTTTTATCAATGGCCACGGGTGATGGATTCAAATTATATGTTTCTATTTTTAATTTTTTAGCTCCAAAGCTGGCAATTTTTCCCCTACTTAATTACATATTAAGATACATTAGTTTGAGGGGGCTCCTTTTTATTGAATGATGCATCTTTAATTTATTGATACAGTAGCATGCTGGAAATGCACTTGTGGAAGCTACATGGCATTGAGTGTTGATTTGTTGGTTACAAGAGCAAAACTTGTCCAAATTTAAGTTAATTATGGCCTAATTTCATTTGAAGAAATATGCTTACTTTTATATACGGCTTTGCTTATTATGGTCCATTTTATTTGCAATCAATTGTTTATTGGATTGATATTGTTAATAATACCTCACCTTTTATTATTTTGTTAAATGGGAAATCAAAAAAACAAACTTTATTTTTTAAAAAAAAATCGTCACAATCAAAGTCGGTTATTTTGTAATAACCAACTTCGTATTTTGCCTTTCGAAGTCGGTTATTTGAAATAACCGTCCTAAATTTCTATATTCAAAGTCGGTTATTTTGTAATAACCGTCCTTAATTTCAACCATTCAACGTCGGTTATTCTGTAGAAACCGTCCTAAATTACATGCAAATTATTTATTATTCTTAAAAATCATTAGAATTCAAAGTCGGTTTTTTTTCTAAAAATCGACGTTGAATTGTGCATTTCAAAGTTGTTTATTATTAATAATCGTCATTGATTGAACGCATTTTTCAAAAAAAAAACTACAAAAATGGTTTCGAAGTCGGTTCTTAATTAACCGACGTTGTAGACATCGATTTTCGACGACGTGCACCTACAAAGACGTTACAAAACCGTCTTTGTAAGCCTTAAATAACCGACGTAGAATCCAGCATCTGTAGTAGTGATAAATGAAATATCATTACTCTAGCTTTTGATTTAGAATGGGACCACACAAGTATATGTATGTTTTGATTTAGTGTTCGATTCAGCAGCTTCAAGTATTACTTTTTCATTACATCACGAAGGTAGAGTATTTGAGACACATGTTAGTTTATATATTGTTCAGATATTAAAGTTATATTTATACTTGTATGTTTTTATGTTCTCATCTTCCACACATATTGAAGTTGTATACATTGGGATTATGAGATTTAGAGTATCAAGCTGGGAGTAATAGAGAGAATAAATATACGACATTTTAAATCGGTTATTTAATAAACGATGTAGAAAGTAAATATACAAAAAAATCGATGTAGAAAATGAACTTTGTGCATCAGTTTTTGGAAGAACTGATATAAGTTTACTAACAACAACATCGTTTTTCGTAAAAATCGATGTTAAATTTGCATAATTCACTGACAACAACATCGATTTTTATAAAAATCGATGTTATGTAAATTTAACATCGACTTTTACGAAAAATCGATGTTGAATTTGCATAATTTACATCTTTTTCGTTAATTTCTTATTATTCGACATCTGTTTTTCAAGAAAACCGATGTTGTATAGTTATGTTAACATCGATTTTCAAAAACTGATGTTAATGTTTATACTTTCAATGTCGCTGGTTTCAACATTGGTTAAAAATCAATGTTAAATGTCAAAAATAATTGATGTGGAAAGTGATTTTTCTAGTAGTGTACATAATTATTACATGGACACAACAAAAGACACACATGTGTGCATACTTACATTATTACGTTGATGACATCACTTATGAAACTTCAATTGACGAGAGAACAACACTCAAAATACCTATGAATATACATCAATATTTTCTTTTTATTTTTTTTCTTAATTAAAGAAAGTATAATCTTGCATTATATATATATATATATATATAGAGAGAGAGAGAGAGAGAGAGAGAGAGAGAGAGAGAGAATTTTTTATAACATATACACAAACGCACTCTTTACTCGCTTGTAATGCTTTTGGCTTATGCAATTAAAACCTTTTCCACTATTGTTCTCAATTTTTCACACAGGTACAAGGTAGCATTAGGCGTCGCTTTGGCACTTCGTTATCTTCATGAGGATGGAATGCAAAGTGTTCTTAGGGATATCAAGTTGGCTAATGTGTTGTTGGACACAGATTTTAGCAGCAAGCTTGGTGATTCAGGAGTAGTGAGGATTTATCGGTATCTTGCCCCAGAATATATCCATGGAGGTAGGGCTAGCATGGAATCAGACATTTATACTTTCGGGGTTTTGGCTCCTGAAATTGCATGCGGAAGGAGGACTTACAAAGATGGGGAATTTCTTGTGCGTCTTGTGAATTGGATGTAGCAGTTGTACGTGGAAGGAAAAGTTCTGGACGCTGCTGATGAGAAATTAAACAAGGAGTTTGAGGTGGATGAAGTCACAAGCTTAATTATTGTAGGGTTGTGGTGTACTAACCCAAAGAACAAGGAAAGGCCCACGGCTGCACAAGTAATAAAAGTTCTTCAGCTTGAAGCGGCATTGCCGGTGCTTCCACGACACTAATTTGCTAAGTCATTCTTTGAAGTTATCTATTTAGGGCACTATGAAGTTGTGCAATTTATGTAGAATTTCAGTTTGTTTTATGCATGATTTTGATGACTTTCCTGAAAAAATGTTGGGTGACTTAATAGATATATAATAGTTGGAAGATAATTTCCTTTTGAATAAATAATAATGTTTGTTTCACATTATTATGTTTTTACACTAATCTCACACTTCACCTTGATAAACTCAATTAAAATTGATGTCTTCTTTTTTCCCATACCACAGAAGGTAAAGTCTTTGAGTTTAGATTCAGAGTGTAATTTGTTTGCATAATTAAGAATTAAGAATAATGAGTGTTTTGATTTTGAATATGTTCCTATACGGGGGTTACGTATCAAACTCTTGTTGGGGGGTGTGATGAGTTTTCTTATTTTAAACTTTTTATAATTTTTGTTTTTAGTTTTTAAACTTTTTTAATTTATTTTAAGTCTTTCAATTTTTTTTCTTACTTTTAGTTTTTAAACTTTTTTTCGTACTTATTTCTAGTTTTAAAATTTTTTTTGCCCTCACTTTTAGTCGCTTGAAAGGATTAAAATTATGGATGAAAAAAAAGTTAAGAAACTGAAAGTAAGGATAAGAAAAATGTTTCAGAGACTAAAAAAAATAAAAAATTTAGGAACCAAAAATAAATTTATTAACATATATATATATATATATATATATATATATATGTATACTCTTATTTTATTTTTAGTATGAGTGTATTAATGAATTACACCACTATCTATTTTAAGATACTCTCTAATCATATTTTGTTAGTGCATGCATATTGACAAAAACTTATTATTTATATATTGATACACAACATTTTTTCTTAAAAAAATACAGAATTAATAATCTTATTTGATATTGTAGTCACCCTTAATTTATATCATATAAGAATCAAAACTTACATTAAAAATATATTAATATTCAGTCATATAAAAGTACATGTATAGCACATGAGAATAGACTATTTAAATGCAAATATACATATGAAATAAATCACACAAGCATAGAATTCATCCAAAACTTACTGCGTCGTCTGATATGGGCAATCTGATTCCTTTTATATGATATAAAAGAAATAAGATTCCCCATTGGTAACCTGAAAAGGACAATTAATGAGGCAAGTCAAGTCATTTTGAAAGCATTGGCAATGGTTTTTCTTGCTTAAGAACATTAATAACCTGTTCTGCCTTTGGCCTTTTCTTGTGGTCATGGAGGGTACACCATAGCCCCACAGTGAGCAAGCATGTCATTTCATTCACATCATAATCACCGTTCAATTTCTTATCGGCAGCATTCAAAACATTTCCAACCTCGTATTGGTTCCACACCCAATTCGTCAAAGGCACATGATTATTCTCCCTATCCTGATAAGTCCTCATTCCACATGCTATTTCCAAAGCCACAACCCCGAAACCGTACATGTCTGATTCTTTGCTAGCCCTTCCTTCCTTTACATATTCCGGGGCAAGGTACCCATATGTCCCCACAACCCTTGTCTTCTGAGTCCTCAATCTTGGATCCACCAACTTCGCCATCCCAAAGTCACTAACCTTAGTATTGAAATCAGTGTCCAATAGAACATTACCTGACTTAATATCTCTATGAAGAACACACTGCACCGTGTCTTCATGAAGATATTGAAGTGCTCTCACCACACCTAACGCTATGTTGTATCTCACAACCCATGTCAAAGTTCTTCTGCTGCCAAATAGATGAGTGTCAAGGCTTCCATTAACCATGTATTCAAAAACAAGTAATAACTCCCCTTGCTCGTGGCACCATCCCATGAACTGCACAAGGTTTCTATGCATAAGACGACTTATAATCTTCACCTCGTTTGTAAATATTTCCTCAGAATCTTCAACATCAGAAAAAATCCTTTTCACCGCAACCACGCGCCCTAAGTCACTCAGAAACCCTTTGTAAACTTGTCCATAGCCTCCTTCTCCGAGCCTTCTATCATCTGCAAACCCGTTGGTGGCTGCAACTAATTCCTTATAACCAAACCTTCTAGGCATAGCTGCTCTATGATCCAAATTACCAAAACCATCCTTAGCTCTTCTCTTCTTGATAATGAACCAACAAACACTAAGAACCAGGAGCACAGAAATAATAGAACAAGTCACTGCAACAACTACTACTTTGACTTGAAACTTACATTTGGTTATGTCACTTTCTTTGTTTACCTCTGGATGAGTGGAATTATCTGGATGAGTGGAATTTAGATCTAGACTTGAACTGAATTCCCAGGAATGAATAACATTTATCTCTTTGTACGACCCGGTTGAACCGGAAAACCCAACAGCGACCCACTCTGGTAGAATTTCCGCTAGGTCAATCTGGTGCGAAAGAGAAGTGTTAGGCGTAAAACCAGAACTAGTTCCCTCAAAGAACCACGAGACAGAAAGGAGTTTGGCAGAAGCATTGTAAGTTATCAAGGCATGCCCCATGTTCCCTATGTTGCTCTCAATATCAAAATTCTTATAGACAAGGGATGCAATAGAGTTATTATTGATCCCAACGTGTTGCTCTGGTGGGTCAAACTCGTTTACATAAGTGTCAAATTCAACAGCAATGAAGCTATTTTGGGGTTTGTTGTCATCGTATAACCCCAGACGTAAACCACCGGAACCGGGTGGATCTTGGTACGCAAAGGCAAGTGGTGCCACATAGAAGGCAAAACCGTCAGCGTACATGGTTATATTGGGCGCATCGATGGTGAATGAAAAACGAGTAGAAAAGTCTGTGACATCGCCGCTAGAAGAATTTTTCAGGCGCAGTGGTTGGACATAGGTGACTCTTCCATCTCCACCATTGATGAGTGGATTGAGCACCACGGTTCCATTCTCAGTCTTGGCAACGCCTGCGTATTCAACGAGGCTTGCGCTTTCAGTGTCGCTAAAGTTAGTTATGTTGAAGGAGAGTGGTTGCACTAGTGGAAACATGAGGATGGCCAAAAGAACACAAGTTTTGAAGTGGTGGAAATATTCCGAAGTAGCCATCATGGTTTTTAGTTTTTACGACTAAGTCTAGGATTGAGAAAGCCGATTAGGAGTTGATCTTATATGAAGGAAGACATGGAACAAGGTGATTTTTTTAAAACCATGTTACAGGTGTTATATACGACACAAGCATAAATTACATAATAAGATGGATTAGTCCCCTAACCAGACGTTTTAAAATTGTCAAGAAGACTTGGAATGGGTCATATATATTAATTTAATTTTAAAACTGAGACCTTAATGTGTCAAAAGAAAAAGATAACTGACACCTTCCTTCAAACATTTTCGAGAGGCATGATTTTTCTTATATAATAATATAACTATTATAAAATTTAATAAATTTATCATATATATAATAATGTGGTTTACTTTTTTTGTTTAAGGATAATTTTTATACAGCCAAATTTATTTGATCAAGCACGGTATGGGAGACTAATTTTTTTGCTGGATTCCATTTTCATTGGTTATTTTATTGCAATGTGATTTGATGGTAATATATATCTCGAAAAAGTTTCTTCAAGGAATAGTTTGGTTAAATATTATTTGATAAACATTTGAAGAGCAATGTAACAAACTAATGTTGTGTTATTTTGCTCTCTATTGGTCTAATAGTTTGTTTTATATTTCAAGTTATTTTTTACCTTGCTCTATATTGTATTTCAGGTTAATTTTTTAACTGTTAATTTATCAGTTGTGCTTACTAAATATAGCCTAAAAATAACTAAAAGAAGTCAAAATGTTATTATCTGTACTAAAAATATAAGTTCTAGATCATGGAAAGTATCTTGCTTACTTTAATTTCTCTTTGTTGAATGGTTCGTAACCCTAAAAATAACCTATTAAACAAACATTGTTGAATAACCTATTAAACAGATGTTGTTGGGGTCCAAGTCAAGTGAGCTTGTTTTATAAGTAGTGATTCATGAATCACTCATAATTTTATCAATATCTCTAATTTCTATCTATCTCTTTCTTATTATATCATAAATCTTATTATATTTATATTTTTTTTTCACTCTCTTTAGGTGTTAGATAGTATATTGGGTGTTAATGAAACATTTTTCTTGTTTTATGAGCTGCATTGCAGTGGAATAACTTTAACGATTCTTGGCTAATTATATTGGTCTTTGCTGTGAAGCCTTTTACTATAATGTGAAGACAAGGTCAAATTTGGTTTTGATGATATGGTCATTCACAGCGTCATGGTGAAGCTTCTTCTTGACTAAAATATCATTTGATTTATTTAATTAACGCCGTGCACGACATTCACAGTATTTGGTACGCAAGCAGTTCATACTAATTAAGAAGACCAATTAATTAAAAATAAAAAAGTGTCAATCAGTAAAACTTTCACTTAGCTTTTATTTAAACAACAAGCTCGATAATCAACCAATTCAGAGAACAACCTTAAGATTACTAGAGATGGTGATCACAGTTATTCTCGTCGTGTTGGTCTTTCCTTCTTCTCTTAAAACAGCTGAATCACTAAATTTCAACATAACAAACTTCAACGACCCCGAGAGTGCAAAAAACATGGCATACCAGGGCGACAGCATAGTAAACAACGAAGGATCCATAGAGCTCATTAACATAGTGAGTCATCTTTTCCGCGTTGGGAGGGCCTTGTACGGACAACCTCTTCACCTTTGGGACTCATATTCTGGTGTTCTAAGCGACTTCTCTACGCGCTTCACTTTCACTATTGACAGAGCCACAACCGACACCATCGGTGACGGTTTTGCGTTCTACATAGCCCCTCATGGCTACCAGATTCCTCCAAATGCAGCAGATGGCAATTTTGGCCTTTTCAATGCCACCTCCAATCCCTTCATTCCCCATTACCATGTGTTAGCGGTTGAGTTTGACACATTGAATAGTACAATTGACCCTCCCATGCAGCACGTTGGCATAGACAATAACTCTCTTAAATCCCTAATTACTGCCGAGTTTGACCTCGACAAAAACCTCGGAAACAAGTGTAACGTTTTGGTAACCTACACTGCTTCCAACAGGACACTCTTTGTGTCTTGGTCCTTCAACGGAACCGCAACTCCAAATTCGAAGAATTCTTTTCTTTCTTACTATATTGACCTCATGGACATTCTACCCGAGTGGGTGGATGTTGGGTTCTCCGCTTCAACTAGCCAATATACTGAACGAAACATTATTCATTCTTGGGAGTTCAGTTCAACGTTGAATTCTTCTTCCACTGCTTCGAAGAATAATTCCTCGGATAATAATGTGGCCAAGAAGCACGGTAAAGGGTTGAGCATGGTTGTTTTGGTTGTTGTGGTGACATGTCCAATGGTTTTGGTGGCCGCAGCCGCTGTAGTTAGGGTAATAATCATGAAGAAGAGAAGGGGTGGAGGAGGTGATAGTGATAATGATGAACGTGGAGCCACCTTTGCTATGTTTGATTTTGATAGGGCAACTATTCCTAGAAGATTTGAGTACAAAGAATTAGTTGTTGCAACGAAAGGGTTCGCGAATGATGCAAAGCTTGGACGAGGTGGCTCGGGACAAGTTTACAAAGGGGTTCTGAGTCATTTAGGAAGGGTTGTGGCTGTGAAAAGGATTTTCACAAACTTTGAAAATTCAGAGAGAGTTTTCATCAATGAGGTTAGGATCATAAGCCGTCTTATACACAGAAACTTGGTGCAGTTCGTAGGGTGGTGCCACGAGAAAGGAGAGTTTCTGTTGGTTTTTGAGTACATGCCTAATGGAAGCCTCGACACCCATCTCTTTGGGGAAAAAAAAACTTTGGCCTGGGATGTCAGGTAACTTAGCTTTTATGTTCTTGTATGTATTTTATTATTTATGATCCCTCAGGGGTTTTTCACTTGTGTTTGTGTTTCATGACACGTTACCAGTAAATGCAAATACAAAGACCATTTTAACTTATGCATAACTTAATTTGACCTTATGCAAGAAGATATATATATATATATATATATATATAAGAACTTGTAAGGAGCTAGGCTTATCCAAATAGGGTAACCATTATTTTCTTAGTTTTATTCTGCTTTGTATATACACTTCTGTCTCTTGTAATGGAGTTAGCTTATGCTAGTGAAATAAAACATTATTCGTCACAATTGTTCTTAATTCTCTTTTCTATTCTCAATTCTCTTCACAGGTACAAGGTAGCATTAGGGGTGGCTTTGGCCCTTCGTTATCTTCATGAGGATGCAGAGCAGAGTGTTCTTCATAGGGATATTAAGTCAGCTAATGTGTTGTTGGACACAGATTTTAGCACCAAGCTTGGTGATTTTGGGATGGCAAAGTTGGTGGATCCAAGGTTGAGGACTCAGAGGACAGGGTTGGTGGGGACTTACGGGTACCTTGCCCCAGAATATATCAACGATGGTAGGGCTAGCAAGGAATCAGACATTTATAGTTTCGGGGTTGTGGCTCTTGAAATTGCATGTGGAAGGAGGACTTACCAAGCTGGGGAATATCATGTGCCTCTTGTGAGCTGGGTGTGGCAACTATATGTGGAAGGGAGTGTTTTGGATATTGTTGATGAGAGATTGAATAAGGAGTTTCATGTGGATGAAATGACAAGCTTGATTGTTGTGGGGTTGTGGTGTACTAACCCAAATGACAAGGAAAGGCCTAAGGCTGCACAAGTAATAAAAGTTCTTCAGCTTGAAGCGTCGTTGCCCGTGCTTCCACTTGATATGCATGATGGTCCTCCTTCTTCTCTAGATACCCATGCGCAATCCACATACAATTCCTCTCAATTAGTACCTTTCACTAATAGCTTTGTCTCTGTTGGACGCTAATTTTTTAACGAAGGCTTTGAGTCAATCTATTTTGGGCAACAATGCTTATTATGTTGTGTGCATCTTATGTAGATTTTATTTAATTTTATGATTTTTCATTACTTTCGTGATCAAATGTTTAATAGCTTGTTATATTTACATAAAATGTCCAAAAAATAATATATTTATATGGTAAGAATAAGACTAAGACAGTGTACATATATTTGTCATACTTAATGATAAATAATCAGAAGCCTTCTTCCATCGTTAAACTGAGTAGGGTAATAAAACACTTCATAATTTTTGTATGGCAAAAGTAGTAATATTATCAACATGCACGTATAATCGTATATAGATTATAGACTTGAGCTTGACTATTCAACAAATGATTGGAAAGTTTATCTATTAAACAATTATATTCACAAAACCTACCTACTATTCAATTCTACATAAATGGCATTATTATTACAACATCTTTTCACCTATTATATGCAGAACTTTCCATGTACTCATTACCTTAATTTCGGAACAGTGGCCAAAATGTCACAAAATTTAAAAAAATTTGACAAAATATCACGCGGTCTATAAAATTTGTCGAACTGTCATGGGGGCAAATTCACTGGCCATCTGGGCGAATTAGGTGGCCTGATGTGGCATGTCTTTCCGCCACGTGGCAGACATGCAATGAAGGTGTAATTCGCTAGACATGTCAGCGAATTAAGTGCTGACCAGATTTGTTTTTTTGGGACAGGACACATGGCAATCAGTGATTGGAGACATAATTTGCTTTGATGGCCAGCAAATTACGTGTGATTTTGACATGTGGCAACTTCCTGTGAATGTAAACTTTGGAAGGTCATAACTTTTTACTGGGATGTCTGATCGAGGCGAAACCGGTGGCCACGCGCTCGAAATTGAGGGGAGAAGCCGCTGGCAAGTTCCCGAAGACTTGGCCAAAAAATTTTCCCAAAAGAGGCCTCTAAGTGCCTCAAATTTGTGATTTAATCTTCGAAGCCCAAAAAAATTTCTTATTTTCTAATTTTTATCTATTCAATTAGTGAATTGCGAGCTATTTTTTATTTATCTAATTAATTCTCTTAATTTCAAGCGTTTTGACATAAAATACGCCTCCATCGGACATTGCTATGAACAGTCAATTTCGAGCGCGTATTTTATGTCTGTTCATAGCAATGTCCGATGGAGGCATATTTTATGTCAAAACGCTCGAAATTAAGAGAATTAATTAGATAAATAAAAAATAGCTTGTGATTCACTAATTGAATAGATAAAAAATTAGAAAACAAGAAAGTTTTTTGGGCTTCGAAGATTAAATCGCAAATTTGAGGCACTTAGAGGCCTCTTTTGGGAAACTTTTTTGGCCAAGTCTTCGGGAACTTGTCAGCGGCTTCTCCTCTCAATTTCGAGCGCGTGGCCACCAATTTCGCCTCAACCGGACATCACAGTCAAAAGTTATGGCCTTCCGAAGTTTACATTCACACCACGCCTTCTGTGCATGCCTGCCACGTGTCGCATGCAGCTTAAATAATGGGCCCGCGTGACATAGTTCGCTGGGCCCACTAGCGAATTAGATGTGGTTCGCACCGACAGAATTCGCTGCCTCCCATAGCGAACTACGTGTGGTGCCTGCCCGCCCAGTCCGTCCAACCTCTTGTCACCACGTGTCATTGCTTTATTCGCTCGGCTGGCCAGCAAATTAGTTGTCGTGGCAGTTTGGCAAAATGTTTGGACCACGTGGCATTTTGCCAAATTTTTTTAAAATTTGTGCATTTTGGCCACTGTTCCCTTAATTTCTTGCTGTTGTTTTTTGTGAATATTACCTTCCTTGCTACTATGAAATATTACCTTTTAATTATACACCTCCCTAATTATATTGATTCTTTTCCAACGCATGGTATGAAAGAAATATTATTCTGTATTGATAACTAGCAGGACTGGCCCAGAGAAAGAGAGTTATATGTAGAGCTAACATTTTTCCTTTACATATGAGATCTTTTTTGTTTTAAAAAAGTAATAGTAAAAAAAATAATTATGGACCTAAAGCATGACCTTTAGTTACTTTATCCTTAAGTTAGCCTAATTACTTGCCAAATATCAAGAGAAAGTGAAAGAGGGGGAGGATTATCATAAAGGAATTATATTGAGAAAATCCTAAAAATATTTGGCATGTAGGATTGCAAACATGGTTCATCTAAGTCAAAATTCATTGACATCAAGATCCTAATTGTGAAAGAAAGAGTGTAGAGTAGACAAATATTCATTGAACACATAGGGACAAATTGCATGATAGCAAATTCACTTACCAAAGGATTATCACCCAATGTCTTTCATGAGCACACTGTTCATATGGGTGTTGTCATGATTGAGGATATTTCAGTTTAGTGGGAGTTTGTATCTTGTTTTGTTTAATGTAAGATACTTATGCTTTATGATATTTATCTTATCAGAAATAAAGTTATTCAGTTGTCAGTTAATGTGCTTCACTCTATTAGATTATACTATCGCAATGATCTCACTAAAGTAATTAAAGTATGAGTGTTGCTAATAGACATGTTAGATCACATTACATGTAATTTTCACGCTACAGAAATTTGGTCCCATTTTCTTTCATTAACTCCAGAAATTTTTAAAAAATAAGATAAAATTGGGTTTAAATAAAGTTCATTTGATGAGGCAGTTGTTTAATTTTCGGATGGCAGAAGGTGCATAAGCAGCACAACATCTCAATGAACTCAATGTAGTCAAAACCCAATTGAGTTCAGTTGGAATTGAATTCAATGAAGAAGTACGAGCATTGATACTTTTGTCTTCTCTACCAGAAAGTTGGAATGCTACCGTCACAATTGTGAGTAGCTCTTCGGGAAGCAATAAGTTGAAGTTCAACGATGTTCGTATTCTAGTTCTCAATGAAGAGATCCGACGGAAAAAGTCATGTGAATCATCAACCTCTTCAATTTTGCATACAGAGTCAAGAGGAAGAAATTCAACCAGAGGATATGGAAATGGAAAATCAAAAGACGGAAGGTCCAAATCTAGGAATCAGCGAAGTTCCCACAACTCGAAGACTATCGAGTGTTGGAATTGCGGAAAGACCGAGCATTACAAAAATTAGTGCAAGATTGCATCAAAGAATCAAGAGGCAAAGGCAAAGGCAAATGTTGCCTTCACCTTAGGAGGACACGATGCGTTAATATGTCCTTTAGAGAGCAAGGAAGAGTCTTGGGTGTTACATTCTAGAGCATCATTTCATGCTACTTCATAGAGATAATTTGTTTGAGAATTATGTCCCCGGTAATCTTCGAAAAGGTTACCTTGGTAATGAAAAATCTTGTGATATTGTTGACAAAGGTATGGTGAAGATTAATTTGAACAAGTCTGTTTGGGAACTAAATAATGTTAGACATATTCCTGACTTCAGAAAGAACTTAATCTCAATAGGCCAGTTAGCTAGAGATAGCTACACAACTCTCTTCCATGGTGATAGTTGGAAGATTTCAAAAGGTGCATTAACAGTTGCTGATGATAATAAGAGTGGAAGTCTTTACATGACAGCTAGAGCATGTCATTTGATTGAAGTTGCAGCAATTTGAAAATCCCAATCTACTACACCAGAGACTTGGCCATATGAGTGAGAAAGGGATGAAGATTATGCACTCAAAGGGAAAACTACTAGATCTTTGGTCAATAGAAATTGACATGTGTGAAGACTCCATACTTGGAAAGCATAAACGAGTTAGCTTTCAAACAAGTGGAAGAACCCCAAAGAATAACACACTTGAGCTTGTTCACTTTGATGTTTAGGGTCCAACGATTATCCATCCATTGGTGGGAAGAAATGCTTCGTGACTTTTATTTATGATCACTCTAGGAAGGTATGGGTATACTTTCAAAAAAATAAGTCAGAAGTATTTGAGGCTTTCAAGATATGGAAAGCCATGGTAGAAAATGAGATAGAGTTGAAGATCAAAAAGCTCAGAACCAAAAATGGTGGTGAATATGAATATAATAGATTTAAGAAATTTTTCTGAGCACAAAATTAGAATGGAAAGGACCGTGCCAAGTGCAACTCAACATAATGGTGTAGCTGAGCGTATGAACTGAACTTTGACAGAAAGAGCTAGAAGCTTCTGTGTGTAGTCAGGCTTACCGAAGCATTTTTTGGCAGAAGCAGTCAACACATCAGCTTACTTGATCAACTGAGGTCCATCAATACCATTGGAGCACAAAATACAAAAAGAGGTATGGAGCACAAAAGAGGTAAAAGTCTCCCATCTTGGAGTTTCTAGTTGTGTAGCATATGTGCACATTAGTGATCAAGGCAGAAATAAACTTGATCCCAAATCAAAGAAGTGTACTTTCATCAGCTATGGCGGGGATGAGTTTGGCTATCGCCTTTGGGATGTGAAAACAGAAAGATGATTTGTAGTAGAGATGTGATCTGTAATGAAAGAGTAATGTCAAAGGATCAGTCACCTCAGACAGAGGAAGAAAGAGAATTCATGGCTAAAGTTCCATATGCCTCAGCCATTGGAATTTTGATGTATGCAATGGATTGTATGAAGCCAGATATTGGTCTTGCAGTGGGAGTTGTTAGTAGATTTATGTCAAATCCAGGTAAAGTTCATTGGGAAGTAGTTAAGTGGATTTTGAGGTATCTACGAGGGGTCGTAGCAAAGTGTTTGTACTTTGGTAAAGGAGAATTAAAAGTACAAGGCTATGTAGATCCAAACTTTGCAAGTGAAGTCGATCATAGAAAAAGTACCACTGGTTACATATTCAAAGTTGGAACTACAGTTGTTAGTTGGATGTCGCAAATACAAAAGATTGTTGCTTTATCCACTACAGATGCTAAGTATGTAGTAGTAACAGAAGCTAGTAAAGAATTGATATGGCTTCAAGGATTGTTAACAAAACTAGGATTCACCCTGGAGAAGAGTGTTTTAATTTGCATAGTGATAGTCAAAATGTAATACATCTAGCAGAGAATTCAACATTTCATTCTAGAACAAAGCTTATTGGTCTCCGTTATTACTTCATCATATCTTTGCTTGAGGATGAGGTGCTAGGTGCTAACATTGAGAAAGATCCAAGGAAGTAAAAACCGTGCATATATTTTAACTAAAGTGGTGACTATTGACAAATTGAAGTTGTGTCCAACTCCAATTGGCATTTTAGCATAACGAACTGGATAAGATTGTTGATTGATCGAAATGTGAAGACAAATTGAAATTAGTCTTTAAGTGGTAGATTGTTGGACTTGGTCATACAATCCAATAAAATGAATGAACCTTATCAATCATTTATGGAGAGAAAAACAAAAAATCATTCTAGTATTAGGTAGAATAAAAATAGAAAAATAAATAAGTGAAATGTAACTTCTTCATACATGTATAAATACCACCCTTCTATAACTAGTATACAATCAATTCCAACAAGAAAAAACAGATAGCGACAGAAAAGAAACATTAGTGAGAGAAAATAATATTTATATTTTATGAGTGTAATTGAGTTGTGAGTTGAGTGTTTTATAAATACCTATTATATAATTTTCTCTTTCAATAAAGGTCTACAATAACACAAAGACATAGGCATAATTGGTTAAACTCTGATATCAATTTTGTGTGATTATTTCGCATTTATTTTGTTTTTCATAAATTTGATTATAAGAATGCGTAATTTCCCAACAGATTGACCTCGGTGAAATTCTCCCAAAGTGGGTAATCGTTGGGTTTTCCGGTTCAACGAGGGAGACCAATGAGAAAATTGTTATTCATTCTTGGGAATTCAGTACAACTCTGAATTCCACGAGTTCAGAGGTAAACAAAGAAAGTGACATCACAATTAAATACAAGTTCAAAGTCAAAGTAGTAGTTGTTGTTGTGACTTATTCTATTATTTGTGTGGTCATGGTTCTTGGTATTTCTTGGTTGATCATCAAGAAAAGAAGAACCGAGGATGGTTTTCATTTGAATAGAGAAACTATACCAAAAATATTTGATTTCAAAGAACTCGTTGCAGCGACCAATGGATTTGTGATAGAAGGCTCGGACGAGTAGGCTCGGGACAAGTTTACAAAGGGGTTCTGAGTTATCTAGGAACTCTAAAGAGTTACGAGTAACTTCATCCCTCCTTATATATATATATATATATATATATGATAATTTACATTTGAATAATATTTGTGTCAAGTTAAATACAAGTTTCAAGTCAAAATAATAGTTGTTGCAGTGACATGCTCTATTTCTTTTGTGTGTGTGGTCGTTGGCAAGCCATCAGAATTGTCAACAAAAAAAAAAATACTTAGATTAGAAACAAATATAGGTATTTATCTTAATTTTTATCTTTAATAATAAAATATGTTGTAAATTTTAGGGTCTTGGGTAAATTATTCTAAGTCTATACCTATGAATTTTAGACTTCCGCGTAACAATAAAGAATAAGAATTAAAGATTAAAGATTTCCAACAATAAAGATATAAAAAAAATATAATGGAATATTTTAATTAATTATTTGATTAGAATATTTTGATAACCAAATTTAAATTTGATCTTAATCGAAGAAATCATATAATAGTTCGTAAAATTATATGTAAGAATGAATTTAATTATATTTTTCTATTTGATATTTTGAGAACTGAACAAACATTTTTTTCTATTCAAACAGAAGCAATCCTATTATAAATTGTTTCTTCCTTTCAGTTTTTTGTTTATTCTATTGAGAACCTGCTCGGCAAATTTTGTTCTGGTCACAAGGATTGCAATCGTTTTGATTTATTATTTTATGAATTTTTTATATTTTATTTTTATCTAATCATGATCTCATTCGTAATTGATTCTTTATTTAGGCACTATAACCTCGGGACTTGGTGTGGTAGTAGAAAGGAAACATAAGAACAACCTTGAAAGCCGAAATTATATTTTTGAAATTTTATTAAAATTATTTTATTAAATTTTATAAACTCAATTCAATCCTTTTTCTGAGTTCATCTAATATCAACATATGTTACATTTTAGTGTTTCTCTCTCAGTTGTCTTCTTTGGCTCATTACTTCTCTTTAATCTCATGTAGAATTTTAGTTTAACCCATTTTAATTTTAATTTTTGCTCTCTTAATTAATACAAAATAAATGAGTAGAATTTATCAAGAATTTAAGAAGGGTAATTTTGCATATGACAAAAGGTATCTTTAATTGACAAGCGTTATCTACATGAAGCCTTTGCATTACATTGAATATCTTCTTTTTTTCTTTTTCTCAAAATTTAACGTTGAAATGGAGTTTGAAAATTGTGAACAAATAAAAATTTAAATTAGCCTATAAACTTTGTATTTAATTTTTCTCATTTTATTATAATACATTGCTTCTTAATTTTCACTAAAAAAATTACATTTTTT
>PYAF01005786.1:114482-125283 GCA_007407185.1 Glycine tomentella
AATAATTGATTTCTTAATGTTAAGAGACTCTTAAATATTTATATTTAAATTTAATTTATACAAATTTTATAGGAATGATCTTTAAATTTCTTTTTATATCAAAACATCATTCATTTTTTATTTATTTGAAAGTAAAAAATTATTTTTAAATTGATATATTTTATTTATATTGCGTTAATCCATATTATATCCATCTATTTCATGGGTATCCATACTAGGGAAAATTTATTGGATGATTCTTTTTTATAATCATTGATTTTTTTTATGTCAAAAGACTCTTGAATATTTATATTTAAATTTAATATATACAAATTTTATATAATTGATGTTTATATTTCTTTTTATATCAAGACATCCTTTATTTTTATTTAATTTGAAAGTATAAAAATATTTTTTTTACACTTTTACATAATCTATTTATGTTACGTTAATTCATATTTATATTCATCTATTACACAAGTATTCATATTTATATTCATTTATGACGTTAGTTAGATATAAAAAATAAAATTCAAGTAAAATTTGTCATATTTTTTGTCAATTGTTTATGTCTAATTTCACACTTTAGACAAATAAGATTGAGTGAATAGCACATGTTAAATACTATGTTTGATATATTAATTTTGTTATGATTTTGCATATTTTAAACATATTCTTAGTAAAAGTTGTTTAATACTTTGTTTTCATTAAATAAAGGTAATTACATTTAAGATAAATAAGTGGTGTTAATTAGATAAAAAAAAATGTTCAATAATTAGTTTGACGTCACATATCTGAATTTCGAGCGTTTTGACATATCGTACGTCTCCATCGGACATTTCTATCAAAAGTTATGATCGTTTGAAATTTATATAATCAATATCACTCGAAATTCATGCATGCGTGACACGTGTCGCAACGGGGAACACGCCCAATTTGGGCGTGACACCGCCCCTGTGTCACGTCCAATTTGGGCATGACACCCTATAATGACCAAGGTTTTAAAATAAAAATAATAAAATATTAAATTTACAATATTTTGTCGCAAAAACGCTAGTGACGTAATTAGTGACGGAATCCGGCACAGTTAACGCCAAAGTGACGCGATTAGCTCCAGAAGTGACTAGAAAGTCATTTTTCTCTGGAATCTGGCGCGGTTAGGGTTAGAGTGGCACGATCAGCACAGGAATGCGGACAGAGTCACTATAAAAGGCCAATTTCACGAAAATTGGGCCAAAAACGTGCTCTTCTCCTTCGTCCTTCGTTTTCCATCATTGTTGAATAAGGAAAGCTTCATAAATCTTCATTCATTGACCAAAACCTTTAGCTTCCAACATGAAACTTAAAGGAAAGCATCCAATGAGCTAGATTCCAACTTCCATTTTCCTTAAAAACCATCAAACAGAGAGATCGTTTTCTCTAGGAAACTTCACAAAACTTGAGTTTGGCGGGGAAAGGAGGCGATTTACGGACACCCAAGCTTGGAGAAGTTGCCCTCTAGTCTTCCTTGTTGATTTAAAGGTGAGAAACACAAATTCTACCGATTATTTAAGAATTTGTTCTTGAGGTGAATAGTGACCCATTTAAGATAGAGTTGAAATTAGGCTTGGGTCCTTTGAAAAAGTATGTTTAGGAGGTTGTTGTGATGAAGGATTAGCCTTGAAATATAAATTTTATGGACTTTGGAATTTGGCTCTGAGAAATGTATGTGTAGGAAGAATGTTGGTTAGATTGATGACATTATGATGTGTATGAGCCCTTGTGCCTTCACAAGATGTGTTTAGGAGGCTATATAAACGGTCAAATGTGTTGAAGTAATCGTTTTAGCCATGTTGATAATCATTGAGAATTGTCATGGATAGAGTATTAAACTCTTTGAATTGGTTGATGCAGAGTCTTAGGGAGACTCTAGTACCTTAATTAGGCCGAGATAGATCCTGTTGGGGGTTTGTGAGTCACCAATTATGTGACTAGTTATTATGACTTGAAAATAGAGTAAAAAAAAGGGGTTATAATGGAATAGAATCACGTTTCTTTTCGTTCTAACGGTTGAGAACTGTTATTGATTTGTTGTATGCCTTTATGTAAGGCGTGATACAGAAGTTGTCGGTGGTTGTGACCATGAAGCCAGGAGAGCCGGTGTAGCACTTAGAGCAAGCAAGCTCTTTGTTCTTTGGAGTATTTTCCATTGATTGTGTTCCACCATAATCCGAGGGAGTGATGGTTATTGTATGTCATGATGTATGTATATTGAAATTGTGTATTACTGCTTTAACTGAGAACATGTATATGATATACACTGTGATGATATGTTGTGTGTTGATGAGATTCTCTGGCCAGCAGAATAGATTATTTATGGATTTCCTTTGGAAATGTTCCCTTAAGTGGATGATCTTCCCTTGGAAGTGCCATATATGTATGAGTAAGTCATGAGAGAATGTGTCCTTCAGTGGATGATCTTTCTCAGGCAATGATGCGGAAAATCCTGAGAGAATGTTCCCTTCAGTGGATGATCTTTCTCAGGCCATGTTATTTGTGAGATATATATATATATATATATATATATATATATATTGTGAATAAGTCCTGAGAGACTTCAGTGGATGATCTCCCCCAGGCAATGATATATGTGTGTGTGTGTGTGTGTGCGCGCGCGTTATATCTGTGTTGTATTCCTGATGTTGGTAGCACCCAACGGAATGGCACCTGTGTTGTGATATACATGTTATGTGTTTTGAGAGCCATGATGGCTAGATGGTGTTATGCCAATTTTGATACTGTATGTCATGGAAGTAAACCAGGGGGAGGAAAGACCTCCAAGAACCATTAGTTTACTGAGATTTGTATCTCACCCCGTGTGTGGGGATTATATTTTGCAGGTGATGCTCAGCGAGCGGATGATGGATCCCAGGGCAAGAGGCCCGAGTAGTGTTATGATTCTATGTGAACCTTAGGCATATATTTTGGGAGCATGTTAGCTCATTTCTCTTGTTATGCCTGTATTTGTACCCTTGAGGGGAAGATGCACAGTTATGGTGTATTTTGTATAAGTTGTATATCTGAGAGATACTGATGTGTGTTGAGAGGACAGGGTATATGGTACCTTATTTTGTACAACCATTATTTAGATATATTTATATGGCTTATTTTGGTCCTCTGCTTGTATGATGCATGTGATTACCATACATAATGTAAAGATGTTATTGTTGATGACGTTTGATGATGTCACTTTGTTTATCTCTTTCGAATTGATTAGTTTTATTAATTGCTGCGCTTAACGATCATAAATGAATGATAATGAACTGGATGCATACGAGGTGTTACACACCCCCTGTGTAGTCACACTCATTTTGGGCATGTTTAACTGTCCCAAAATCGTAAATAGTTTCAAAACAGCCCGAAATTAGTAATTTTTTATTAAAAAGGTATTATTTAAATTTTTTTGCCAAATTTTATGTTATCTATCTTTGATACTTATGTATAAAAGAGAAACTGATTGGGCTACCCTCGACAACGTAATTAATGTATGTGTGATAAGTCATTTTTATTTTAAAAGTATGCTAGAGCGAGCTATTTTGTGAAAATGTAGCAAATGTTAGATCATATCATATATAAACAGACGGGAAGAGACAACTATGATTTATATATCTTTGGTTTTCATGTAAATAAATAGCCAATTTTCATATGGTATAAATGGTATTTTGTATGATTAAATATAAATATATGCTTATTCTAACATTATCATATTTTCATAATCTTCACACCATGCGGGCTGACGTCACCACCACACCGCTCATTGAGTCATGGTGAAAGGTTCTGATACCAATTGATAAAAACCTTGAGAGAACCACTCCACAGAAGCTAGTTATTGTAGTTGGAAAGTCCAAGGTCTTATAAACCCCTTACAATTGGATACTAACACATTCTTATCAAAATATTATCTACTATATATCTTATCTACAATATAAAGAAAAAAGATAAAAAGAACTTGAGTTTGTCTTTTAATACAACAGAAATTCAAGTAGATTCAAATCCAAAAGAAACTCCTTATCATGTGACGTCTGTTGTCATCTTAACCCAAATCGATTATGATTCTTACTACTCCCCCTCAAGTTGAGGAGTGAAGATTATGAACTCCCAACTTGGACAAGAGATACTGGAATTGTTTACTATCCAACTCTTTCATAAACAAATGCAACTTGCTTCTTGGTGGACAAACAATCAGGAGCTATTCTTTCAACTTGTATGTGTTGCCTAAAAAAATGGCAATCCACAGTTTTGGTAAGTTTCCTTAGAAGTACTCCGAAGAAAAAAAATTAGATAATTTTCTTCGTAAGTTAAAATGAGATTTATGTTAGCTAACCATTAGTAAATTTGTAGAAACTCTTATATAATTTATGTATAAGATAAAAGAACATCTATAAATTAGCTAATTGAGAGCTCATTTTAGTTTATGGAGAAGTTCATTTTTATTTCTTCTTCTTATTTTCTTTTTCTAGCATGTTTTTAGAAAAACTTGTCCAATCAGACATGTGTTTGGTAGGCTCATGAAAAACAAAAGGGATTTGCAGCTAAGTGCTGACTGGTTGTCACAAAGAAGTGATGCCGGGTCACTACAACTCTAGAAGGTACTTTATCGGACAACAAGTTTTGCAACCAAATTATTTCACTAATTGCATGGACATAGCTCTATATTCAGGCTCACTTGATGAGCGTGAAACTGTCGTTTGCTTCTTGGTCCCAAGATATTGAGCTGGTTCAAAATTCATGAGATTTTTTTTTCTGTCGGCCCTAATTCCATGAGATAACCTGAAATTGATTGTTTTTCCTAGTTATTATTTGGAATAGAATAAAAGAAGGGGACAAATTCTCGAACCAAACTACGAAATAGATTTAATGACTTCAAAAAAATTGAACGAAGAGTCATATGAAATGAAAATCTACGATTTTGTAGAGTGACAGTAAGGGTGACTTATCTGTCAACTTTTTTACTATTACAGCCCATAAAACCAAACTTTGCCTTGCGTAAAGTTTCCACAATACGCTTCACCTCTGGATTTGAAATTACTATTTATATACTTAGTATTGGCCATAATTAGTCTTAGTAAGAAGGGGGATTAAAGATTTACCCAATGTGAAATATCATATTGTTTGAATAACCCTAAATGTTATCGGAGTAAAGGATCGTCAACAAGGACGTTCTAGTATGTTGTAGATTTTTATCCAAGACTTGTATCATTTAAAAATACAATGTGAATCACTAGAAACATATAAGTGTGTGACTATCCAGTAACAAAAGTTTCATAAGGGAAGTGGGACAAGCTACCATGTAGACAAAAATCTGAATCACAATAACCTACAAGTTTCAAGTCAGGATTTTCCTACACCTCCAAGTCGCTTGTTCTTCAAGTCATTATGCCTTGATAGTAAGAGCCCCTGGCCTGTAGAAGATTTTAAATAGCAGAGGACACGCATGGTCACATCCCCGTATGGTTGTCGTGGCTCTTGCATAAATTGACTCAATATATGAACTAAATATGTGATCTAGGGTAAGGTTTTTGTGAGATAAATTAAGCGGCCAATAAGACTTCTGTATTGGGATGGTTTTATGTACGGCTCTCCTATTTCAGCAGACAGTTCATGTTGTTTCATATGCTAAAAGGTTGTTAATTAAGAAAATGATAAAAATAATAAACAGCCCTACGAAGGACTGCAATGGTTATCTGCCATGCCCAAAATGCCATGTCATGCCAAAGAATGTTCATGCACGAGCAGCAACCTTCACATTACCTTGCGCATAATTGCTCTGAATTGCTGAGATTAATTCATTTTTTGGGTGTGAATTTTGGAGTAAAACGATTAAAAACACCATTAACCCTTGTTAACATTACAGCATGCCTCACAACCTAAACTGAACTGATATTTCTACGAACAATTGCTATCTTGCATTTGTAAGCATCACATCGCCACTACAAGACAGATTAGTCATGTGGAATACGAACTCGCAAAACTAGCATTCATAAGACATTGGGAATTATAATGTGAGGATAGGTAACTCAACAGTGCAACTTACTATTTAATGTTTACAACTACAAGATGATCTTTAAAAATGACAGTCTTCTAGACAGAAGATAGAACAACCATGCCGACGACAATCATTTGTTTATGAAACTAAAGCAGTACCAGCTGTTGATATTGTAATTACGTGCCAGCATTTGCAGTATTCAAATTACGTAGCCAACGGAGCATAGCCCACATAACAGACAGGTTCGGCCCTTTGCGATTTTCTTTACATTAAATTGCCAATAGTTAAGGGGTTAATCAGTGGGCTAATTTCTTCAAATGTTGGAATGTTCGTTGCTTGATCCACTGTCGATCATGCGGCAAGTAAGCGTGAATTGAACTATCATACCTGCAGGTACAAACAGTCATATAAATTGATGCCAAAGCAAGCCACATGCAGAGCAAGCCCAATATATAAAAAAACCAAATATATGCATAGACAATTTGACATAAGCTGTTACACAACTTTCCATATATTTTTTCCCGAGAATCAGAACAGGCATAGCAAACATACGATACAGCAATTACCATGACTCATTAAGTTCTTATAAACCCTCTAGGCCAAAAAAAGGGCAGATGGGGAGGAAGGGGAACAGAAGGAGGAGGGTTACAAATCATTTTTTCTCCAACACTTCTATCAATGATACATGACCTATAAACAAAATATTCAAAATTTATTTTATGGTCGTTTATAGCATCAACAAGAGAACAGCAGCAATAAACAAGATACTCTGTTAAGACTCATTATTGCTACCAATTTTTCACCCATAATCTTAATTTTGTCGACTAGAGGAGGAAAATGATGTCTCTCTACATCAGTTAAACCATTAAACAGAAATACCAACGAAGCTGTCACTAGGGCACTGTGAGAGTGAGACTGCCTTTCAAATAAAATTGGATTAAAAAAACAAAACTGACTCAATTAATGAACTATGCATGCGCATGATTTTTGAGAGTGACAAAGAGTGACATACACTAGGGCACTCATGTCCGCAAGACCATCTATGAAGTTGTAGAGATCAGTAATGTCATAAGAGAGATTTCTGATGGCCGGATTCAACTCCTTCAATTTCCTTTCATACAGTGCACATATGCCTGTACAAGCACAAGAATATAAGTTCCTATGAAATATCTAAAAAATAAATAAATAAATAAAATAAAATCATACTAGCTTGTATCACAAAAAGAAAAAGAAATTACATCAACAGCAAGCATCAGTTATCTATTTGTAACCTTTCTAACATGCAATATTTCTAAGTTTGCTGTAGATGCATACCACTGTTTTTTGTGTGTTTATCTACATTTGATAACTTATGGTTATTCCTTTAAAAGTCAAAAACAATGTGACACCTTTTCTATGAAAATGAAATTCACATCAAATGAAAAGTAAGAATAAGCGGAGTTCATGGCTTTATTTGATTCTTGAACCAGCAAAATAGCATGAAAATGTGATCAGTTGCTCTCTTCAGCTGACTGCATTGCCCAATGTTGGTTCAGTAAGCTGCAATGAATCATCAAGGCTATCCAGATATGGTTCAGTATGCTGAATAGTGTTTCTAGCTTTCAACAGATTGGGATAGATTGCTAAACAGCATTCGATTTCATGGCCTCTGGAAGAACAGTTATTGATTGGGCTGCAGTTCATGCCCACTAGAAAGGACAGAAAATTTATGGATTCCCAAAATGCCAAGAATTTAGTCCTTTAACTGGATGAGACTTGATAACCTCATCCAACCAAACATCAGATACTTTTGACACTGACACAACTAAGGATCTAATTTTAATGCATAAAAAAAAAAAAAAAACAAGATTTATCCCAATATATCAAATCAGCATACCTCCTGAAAATATTAAAAAGAAAAAAAAGAAAAACTGTAAATGACACAATTGTGCAATCTATGATATTCTGTTTTCATGTTATCAGATAAACACTACTGATGTAGGAAATGGATGGGCTAGAGATTTAATGGGTCAGGATTAGGTTTAAAACAGTTGACTGAAGGTTCATTTGTTATGTATGTGATGTGATGTGATGCGATGGTAAGGAGGATTTTCAAGCAATAGGAGGGGGTTAAAGGGTTAGAATTTGGTGCCTGTCCGGGTGCTATGAACAAGAACAGCATACAATGGGCTCTACAGCAAATTCAAGCAAAATTTTTAATGAGATGAATTCTAATTACTGTCAAAGGTACAAAGGTTTGGTAAGAGTACAAAATTAAGAAAACAGGGAACAGCAATCTGTTGCCTTGGGTTCTTCGTCTATGTTCATCAGCATTACAACAAGGTTTTAGATATCATCAAAAATTAAGAAATGCTTTTTACCCAACATAGTAAGAATCTAAAGCATCTAATCTAAAGAACATAAATTCAAGCCCAACAGCCCGAGGCCCGGTCTTCCCGAAGAAAATAAATATTTCAAACATTACTAATTTGCCCATCAATTGATATTAGAAAATCCTAAAAGCTGATAACAAGATTGTGGAAGAATACAATAAACTCAAAATCAAAACCAAACCAAAGCACTGAGATGATTGATATTTAAGTACGTGCGTCTTGATGCTCGTATGCCTTGCATACATTATCCATGCTTCCTAATCCAAAATCCACAGTCCCAAGAACAAAAAAAAAAAAAAAAAAAAAAAAAAAAAAAAAAAAAAAATTCCTTTTTCCCACTAGAGGGGACAGCTACAAGGATCAAGCAACACTGTAATATTATAGTGAATCATGTCTGCAGACAGACCATTGACCTCTAAATCCTTATTAATGGTTTTGCTTATAGTTTTTATCAAGTTTCAACCTCCCTCTACCGCTAACAGTAGGGAAGCCCTCCATCTAATCTACTCTAATTATTTAGGTTTCCACTGGTCTTGTCACACATGCCCAAACCAAAGTAGCTAAGGTGAGATTCACATAGGTGCATTAGAGAAAAGTCACAATAAATAGCCAAAAATGTTACATAGGCAAAGCTTTAAGGCAAACAGATAAAAATAATCTTATGGGAAAAGCATAAAAGGTAAATAAATAAAATAAAGTCCACTAGGACTTGAAAGAAGCCATCTGAAATTATTCTCAGAAGAGTTTGGCAGATGATCAATCTATTCAAGAAGCACATGTACATTAAGTCATCAAACTTAGATTAGTGCCATATTCCTGCTAAAGGAGACAGTGAACACCAACAGATTTACATGCTTAGTAGTAGTGAGTAAGAATTCTAGCCGATTTGAACCACAGAAAAAAAATACAACCTCCAACCACAAAAAATGAATTTAATTTAACAGCATAACTCAAAAACAAAAACCAGTGCCAAATTACACTCTGTCCTTTTCAGTTGATGAAATCATTTTTTGCATGCAAATTCAGAAAAAGCAAAGCAAGAACACAAGCATATATGATCCATCTATCTACAGCGAACTCAAGCAACTACAATAGCACGAGCCAAAATTTGAAAAAAAAAAAAAAAAAAAAAAAAAAACTACAACTATAGCACTAGTATTAACTTAGTTAATACCATCCATAGCCTGAGTTATGGATTCATAATCCATGAACGTCCTAGTTGCTCTGTTCTGCGAGGTCTGCATTAGAATAATTGTGTGCCGATTAGCCTGCAAAAATTTCCGAAAACAGAAGCAAGGGTTAGTGAATCGCGCGCGGGAGACACGTAAGCAATGAATTGGGAACGCGGAAAAAGAGGAATAGCCCTAATTGGTTGCAAAGGGGAAATTGAATTGGGATCGGTGAAAAGGAGGTTTGCGAAAATTGAAGGGAAATCTTACCATCGAAAAAGAAAAGGGTTAAGCTGAAGAGAATGTTCTCGCTCTTGTTCGCGTTTGCGTTTGCGTTCGTTGCTGTTGTTGTTGTTGCAGTGACCGAGCACACCTCACAGAGAGCACACAATGGAATAGCGAAACTGAAAAAACAATCCAGAATATGGATATATGAATATGCCAAGTCAGTCAACCTCGCTCGCTCCAATCAATTTCAACATTTCGCCAAATGACCGTGTTTGCATCTTTTCCTACGATAATGGATATGGAATTATTCTTTCCGCGTCAGAACCGTGGATCATAATAATCTTTTTTTTTTTTTACCGCACTTTTTTGTATTGCTAGTTTTGGTTTGAAGTTTAGTAAATCATATAATAATTTCTTTTATTTTAATACGAATTTTCTTATTAAATAGATATTTTTATACATATAATAAAACCTATTTATTACCTATAGAATTACTTGAGTTTTATTTTTTATTTTACCATTCTTATATACGAATTTGTGAAATTTATTGAATTTTATATAATGAGAAATAAAGATAATCATCCTACCACTAGAATTAATTAGCATGTGATTAATATAATTTAAGTTCAAACTTCAAGCATAATTGTCTCTTTATAACCCTATAACTGATGATGATGGTATGAATTAATTACTAGCATGATTGTTATAGTTTAATTTTTTTTTCTGAACATTATATTATTAGAAAATAGTCTTATCAAAATTGGTTATTAATCTTCATTCAAATGAATATTTTTCTTCTAAAATAATTCATTATACACTCAATAATTAATCAAGATTCATATCTGAACCATTTGATTAATAGACATAAATCACTATCATTTATATTGATCCTTATTAATTTGTTATAACTTAATTAGTAATTTCAAATTCAAATCTCAAACAGAATTACCTTTCACAAAAAATACTTATATAGTCTAAATAAAAACAAAAACAGAGTCAAGCGTCATTTAAAGCATTAAGTTATTTAC
>PYAF01005786.1:128564-139830 GCA_007407185.1 Glycine tomentella
AAAATTATTTTTAAGTATGTGCATAAACTGTATACTAAAGAGCATTAATTTGAATAAAAATCAAAGCAGAACTATTTAATCTACCTTATGACGTAATAGATTTCAAATAGAAGTTTAACATTTTCAATTTCGATACAACAATAAACTTCTATATTGTAAAAACATTGAATATCATAAAGCTTGATTTTGATTCAATTGTTAAAATCTTTCAAATAAGATTTATGATGTTTTAGAGAACTTATTTTTTTTTATGCTCCTAATTTATCTCTTTTTATATTTTGCAACTCAATTGAACAAAAACAGTTCTTCAAGCTCACATTGACATTACTACATTATAACATTATAGAACAATTTTATTTTAATATTTATATAGATGTAATAAAAAAATTGGTGCCCTTATAAAAATGAGGCCCTGGGCGGTTGCCCACCTTGCCCATGCTCAGGGCCACCATTGTTAGAGATAAATCTAGAATTTTTGGATGCAAATCTTTATTTGACTCACTGAGACTTTCCTGAAGATCACCAAAACCAACACCAACACCAACACTATAAAAAGAACCAATCTCGATTCTTTGAGATTCATTCTTAGCAATCAATGGAGATGTTGTGAAGGAAAACCCTTGGTTAATGCCATCGCAAGGTGGGGCCAAGGGGTGCATATCATGTGCACCATTAGAAAAGGATGTCCTAACTTGGAAGGGAAGGTTTGACATGTATGAATGTGAATACGGATAAAAGGGTACCCTAGCTTGCAAGGGAACATTTGTGGGTCTAAACCCAAAAACATTGACCTCTTGCTTCTTCTTTTTATACTCAAGAGGATTTGCTCTTCCTTGTGAGCATTTTGATGTCCCAAGAGCTTGATAATTATGGAACTTCCTGTTGCAGAATACGCATGAGATGAGCTTATTCTTTTCTTCCATTTTCTAGATCTTAAGCTACACTGATACTTTTACTGACATATTTAAGAACCTAAGATTAAATGATGAAAATGTTTGCAAAGAGACGGGTTTGTATTGTGCTTTTGTGTTTCGTGGATGAGTATTAATTACGAGATAAGTGAGCATTGTGGCTACCTTAAAAGGAAAGGTCAAATCGTCTCATGGACTCGATCAACAAGTCAATATTTTTCTTTTAATTTCATTACCATGTCAAGCATGAAGCAATTTGCCAACACATATTTTTCCTTCTATGCAAATCGTGATGCTTACTCTTCTCTTAATAAATACACTTTTCTTCCTTTCACAAAAACACCACACATACCTTTGTCTTTACAAACATTTTTAATCATGTTTATCTTAGGCTCTTAACAATGTTAAGAAGTGTATCCATTGGTGGTCTTGAGGGAAAAAAGTTGAATTGCAAGACTGAAGAGGAAAACACCACCTTTAGTGAAGGCCAAGGAGGACTTAGTTAAGATGTTACTATCACTTAAACATGGAAAAAAACACCACCATGAATGAGCCCTCCATGTTCACATCTTCACCAAAACTTGTCAATCCCTCCAATGATCAAGTGCAAGAAGAGAACCTATGCTCCTACACATTTTGCAACAATAAATTATGCATTCTCGAACCCTTGGAGGGCACCAAAATGCTCACAAGATTGAGTGAATCCTCTTGAAGATGAACAAATTAAAGATAAAGAGATGAAAGCTTATGGGTTTAGAACCATAAATGTTCCCATACAAGTTAGGATACCCTTTTATCCTTATTCACATTCATTCATGTCAAACCTTCCCTTATAAACTACCACACCACAAAACATGCACTCTATGGCACCACCTAGCTATGGCATTGCATACAACAAAACTTTTGCATGACATCTTCGTGGAGCTTGAACCCTAAAATTGTTCTTTCACGTGCTGAGAATGAATCTAAAAGTCGCAGTAGTTGTTCTTCTTCTCCTGTTGATGTTGGTTTTGGTGATCTTAAGTAGTCCAAGTGTGTCAACTAAACATTCACCTAAAAAAGTTTTATATTTGTCTCTCAAACTTTGAAATTTATCATTTTAGGCACATTAATCTTGACCTGATTTTCAGTTTCATTGTAGTAAAAAAATAATAATAAATCATATCAATAATCATAAAATGAAAATTAAAATATATATTACTTTTAATTTTTTTTTAAAAAAGATACAAAGATAATAAGTGAAATATTTAAAAATTGTTAATATTTAATGGACATAAAACTTAAAAACCAAAGAACACAATTAATTAAATACCTCACAAAACAAAAATTGAACCATAAATAAGTTTTAAAAAATATTATATTTCAATAATATATTTAAAATTAAATGTTTAAATGTTTTTTATTAATGCTATAATAATTAAAATGTTATACATTTACGATATTACAACATATTGCATTACAATAACATATTTCAAATATAACTGTTAATATTTTTATTAGTCTTGGAATATGAAATAAACAATCAAGGTCACACCTTTTCCAAAGATGATTAAATAAATTTTTTTGAAGACTTTTTCAATGGTTGAAATTAATTTGCATTAAACAATTTAATGTTGAAAATAAATACATTATTTATAATAATGAAGATATTTTCAATAACTCACTAAACAATATAAATTGTAGATTACCGCAAATATTTGAAAAACACATTAATTAATTATTGAAAATGAAATACATTAATTACAGTAATGAAGATTTTTCAATGATTCAATAAACAATGATATTTAGATTAAAAAAAGAAATGTATTCTTTATGGAGAATTAGATGGTCTTTATGAACAAATCTTTTATTTGATAGGTAATACGAATGAAGCTACTGGAAAGGCTACAAACTTAAAAATGAAGAGCAATTTGAAAAAAAAAATGATTTTAAATCTTTGTGTATTGACCCCAAATGTAGATATAGGTATTTTAAGAATTCATCTTCTTAAATAACAATGTTAATGATGGCTATGAAGGGCAATTTTGCTACAATATTTATTTTATTTTACTTTAATCGATAAAAACATTGTTTACATTTTATATTATTATTTAAAAATAAAATTTATAAATATAATAAATGAATCAACTTATTCTCACATTTTTAATTATTAATTACAATAATGAAACTCAATAAAAAAAAACAAAATAGATTTTGAGTGTTCAATGCAAAAAGAAATTAGTCAAATAAACGCAATATAAAATTAGATGGGAAATGGAATTTTGAAATAGAACAACAATAAAAAGACTCTTTGGATAATTTTTTTAATAAACACTTATAAGAGAAAAATAAGAAAATAACTTAAATTAAGTTTATTCCATAAATTAAAAATATTTGTAGTAGACCAATTTCAAGAGGTTAAATTTGAAATAATAACCTTTGTAACATGCATAGTGTTCTTAATCAATAGTATTTGAAGAAGAGATTATTTGAAAGAATAAACAAAAAAAAAAAATGCTTTGTAGTTTGTAGTATATCATTATAATTGCAAAAAAAATCGTGTAACTTTATTGGTACTTATCAGAGGACTTTTTGACCAAAATGGGTTAAAAAACTATTTACTAATTTGGTGTAGTTTTAAATAGTTTACCTAGCATTAGTTGTTTTTGCTACATAGAAGACAGAAGGTGTTATCTTAAATAACATTTTATGCTCCTTTTTTTGTCCTATATCAGGAATGTTTTGTTTGTCATACTTTTTTACATCCGTTATATCTACAACTGATGCACAAAATACACAACCGATATAAAAAGTATGACAAACAAAATAGGAGTGTACTACCACGTCGTTACCTAAGAATATGCAGGGCCGGTCCTGAGATTTTTTGTATCCTTGGCAGCCATCCCCTTTCCCTTAATTTTCTCTAAAAAAATAAGATTCTTTAAAAGAAAATTTTGAATAAAAATCAAAGCAAAATTATTTAATCTTGTAACAAAATAGATCGCAAATAGGATTTTAACATTTTCAATTCCGATATACTTCTTTTAGTAAATACAACAATAAATTTCTATAAGTTGCACATGCATAAAAAAAACAATTAAATGTCTTCAAAACACTGAATATCATAATGCTTGATTTTGATTCAATTGTTAAAATCTTTCTAGTGACTTTTAATTCTTCAAATTAGAATTATCATGTTTTAGAAAACTCATAATTTTTATATGCTCCTAATTTATTTCTTTTTACATTTTGCAACTTAGTTTAATATTTATATAAACGTAATAAAAAAAATTAGTGCCCCATAAAAATGGGATCCTGGACGGATGTCCACCTTGCCCGTGCTCATGCCACTGCAGAATATGCATCTAAAAATCTCGCATATAGGTTAATTGCATAATGAGATTGACGTGTGTCTAATTGCAACAAATTTTATCTAAACTTCAGTCTTGCCATTGATGGGGACAAGCTCCAAAGTCTCTTCTTCATCTACCTTATCACTCGTGTTCTTTCCTGAAACCTCAGAAGGAAGCAGTTCCTCATATTGATCAGTCTTAGGGACAAGAAAAACCAAAGCAAGTGTAGCAAACCTAAGCATGTCCCTTATAAGAACAGCCAACCAAAGGTTTGTAAAGTCAGTTCTAGTGATGTCGAGGACACGAAGAAGCACCCCTCCACCCCATTTGGATAAGAGGGAACCAATGCTATCAATACACATTAACAGAGCAAAAAAGGTTCCCTCAATGCCTAAAGGGCACAACTGGGTGCTGAGTACCATCATGGGCATCCACCTGATTTTGCTTGTGATTCTTGTGGCACTTTCTTCAATGACAACAAAGAAATAGTCAGGGATTCCAATGACCAAATTCCAACGGAGGATGAAGATCAGGTCCAATACACCAGATATGCCATATAGGAGTTGTGCAGAGAATAGTAGGTCTCTAAATGGGTAGTCTTTTAGTGCCTTGTGGTAGATTAGAACCCCTATTAATGAAGCCACTGCACCTATTGCATAGATCACCCCCACAAACTCCTGCATGTAGAGAAAGAAAAATAAGTTATGGTGTGTTGAGAAAATGAGTTAATTTATATGCACTATCAATTTTACTCTAAATCAATCAATCGATCAGAAAAAATCAGTATAAGCATGACTTTTAAAGTAATTAATTAGTTATTGGAAAAGTTAATAAACTTCTCATAAAAGACAATTTGTGAATAGATGACAACAAAAAAGATTATTTTTACACTGTTCGTGCATGAACTATTTACTCTTAGTAACTTGTGAACAAAATATGAGGGGTACCTGAGAGAATGCAGGACCGGCTTTTGGATCTGTATACCAGTAAAAATGGCCTTCGTGAGTGGTTACATTCAAAGCCAGGGCAAGGAACATGTAAAGAGAAGGCTTCCACACCTGAGGATACAACATTGTTTGATACATGCTTCTAATCTTCACTCCGACACTCTCCACTACCTGCAATATTTTATGTGTTTAGTTATATCATCTACCTAACATAGAGAGATAAGTCTTTCAAAATAGGAAAATTAGTAGTACGTGTCAATTATTTCTAAAATTTCTTTGATATAAGATTAGCCATTAGTCATTACTTATTAGTATTAAGATCATAATGCTTTTGTCTAATTGATTAGCATACTTAAAAAAATTAAGATGGGACATGTAAAAGAGAAGATAAAACGATAAAAATAATAGATCAAAGTAAGAAAAATACACACAAGTCGCAAGGAAAATATAGATGAAGAAATGAATACATAGAATGATTAAATTTTAAGAGTATAATCTAAGGGGCGCAGGAACCTTGACCTTGGGCCACACCAGTATACGGGTTAAGAATCAGTCTTTGATTTGATGAATCAATACAAATGAATTTTTTTTTTGGATACATAATACAAATGAATTTGAGATACTTATTTGAACCTAAAGATGATAATATTTTTTTTAAAGAATCAAGTAGTATAATTAGATTGTCCAACGCAAGCATCCAACTTTAAACAACAAATAAGTTCAAAACCAACAAATTAAAAATTAGTTTGGTAGTCATCAACTTAGAATACTAATTGTTAATTGTAAAATGTTTTGGAAGGATACAAAAGGACCATACAGTAAAACCACATCCGCCAATGACAAAGACCTTTATTTTTTCTATATGTTGAAAACGTTGACGTCTGACGCGGAGTAATGTGCATGTTTTAAAATATATACTAGCACAGTTTAACTAGTAAAGAAAAAGAACACGAGACCATGTAGTACTAAAAATAGAAGTTGATTTATGAGCAAAGAGCACACGACTAAGATGATAAAATGGTCTTTATCATAATCAAAGTAATGTAAATTTCTTCCTTTGAAGATCTAAAGATCCTTGATTTTCTTTTCTGAATGATGAACTAATGAATTTTCTTCCTGCAGTCTCATTTATATATCCTGAAGTTATAACAATTCTAATAACGAAACAATTCTGACAATCAATAACGAACTAATTAACACTACTTATCTAACAGTTGACACTACAACTAAGAACAATAATTGTATATTGAAGTATATATATATGTGTGTGTATATATATATATATATATATATATATATTATGATCAGATTGAAATATTTTTAGCTCAAAACATGTATTAATGATAACAATTTCGGAAGAAAAATTATACCATTAATTAGCATAAAGTCAACAAAAGGGGGAAAAAAAAGGGACAAACAGTTGTTTAACCTGCTTCTTTTCAATATGCGACCCACTTGTTCTGTTTTCATAAATCACAAAGCCCAGCACAATTGTCAAAGCCGGAGAAAGCGCCATAAGACCCAACGACTCCTACAAAATAGTGAAAATACACAAATAAACATATTTATCATCCAAATCCATTTAAAAGTATTGATCATAATTATGTACTTAAAAAATGTTAGCAATACCCTCTTTTCAACGTATTCAAGTTCACTAAAATTCACAAAATCCCCTAGAGTAAACTGCAAATAAATTTTACATAAGTTATTTTTAAATAATTAAAAAGTGTTAAAAAATTGTAATTGCTATTTCTGTCTCTACAAATACAACATACTTATAGTCTATGAATAAACAGTATCAAAAAAAATAAATTAGATTACCGTTCAATTATCATATGTTAATTATTTTAAAATTATATCAATGGTAATTTTTAATTAGTTAACAGTAAAAATAATATTTATAACACATAAAAACCAAAATCTTAAAAAATTAAAAAAAATTGAATACTGTATAAAGTAAATTAAAATAAAAACTTTACTATTAACCAATTAAAAATGAGATTAATGGAACAAAAAAACATCATTTATTGTCAACTTAAAAATTTGTTATTACTTTGTTTATAAACAAATATTAGTTCTAAATATGATTTTATTATAAGAATTAAATAACTAGTTAGTGCATTTTAATTAAATTTTTTAGAATATTCAGAAAACCAATAACATTTAATTATAATGACACTTCACAATTAGATCAAATCTATTCCAATTAACTAGATTCAATTGAGAAACCATGGAACCGAAGAATTCTTGAGAATTATGCACAAAATCAGAAAAAAAAATCTTGAAATCTTTCATCTAGTACCTGGGGTCCAAGGCGGTGCACGAAAAACCCGCTCGCGAGGTATCCGACGAGCGCGCCGGCGCCGGAGCAGAACCCGCAGAGGCTCTGCAGGTCCGGCGCGAGCTCCCTCACCTCGATGCTGTTTCTCGCAATGCACGCGTCAATCGTCACATCCGCGATCGCGAGCGATGCCGACACGCCGACGAAGCAAATCAGCGCGGCGACGGCGGCGAGGTTCCCGGCGAAAGCAATAACCGCGGCGGAGACGACGCCAATCACGCCGGAGATAATAAAATACGGTCGGCGGCGGTAGCCGCGGAAGGGGAATGCGTCGGTGAGGATTCCCCAGAGAGGCTTGAGGACCCACGGGATGAAGTAGAAGCCGACGTAGAGCTGCAATGTGGATGGTTGGATTTTTTGCACGTCTTTCCAGTAGTAGTCTGCGACTACCTACAAGGTGAAGTCGTGAGTTCGAATCTCCACTATTAAAAACTAACAGTAAATAATTATTGATAAAAGAAAGGTAAGAAAGGTGTCAAAAGGAGAGATAGTTGACTTGAATCTTCGCTAATAAAAACTAACAAAATCATTTATCAAGAAAAGAAAGGTAACAAAAGGAGAGAGAGTTGTTGGTTCGAATCTCAGCTGAAAAAACTAACCATTAACATATATCGATTCGGTGATTACTTGTAGTGAAGGGAGAGGTAATCAAAAGAAAACATCGTTGGTTCAAATTTCTGCAAACAAAAATTAACAACCAACATTTATTCAGTAAAAAAAAGGTGCGTGGCCACCTTGAAGAGCGAGCCAGAGAAGCCTTGGCCTATGCCGTAGATTAGGAAGACGCCGATTACGAAGGTTGGGTTTAGCTGTGACGAGAGCGTATGGATCCATTGGATTGGTTCCGTTAGGAGGGAGAGGAGGGTTTTTCTGGTTTTCTTCTTGGTTGTTACGGTGGCGTTCTCGTTCTCACCCATTGTGTCCGTTTCAGGGGATGGGAGGGAACTGGGTTTGAGGAGATGGGAGGGAGATTTGGTTTGACTTGAACAGTGTTTAAGAAGATATTCGTGATGTGTGTGGCCCTGGGTTGGGTCAAAGTTATGCAACATCTTATTATTTAATTTAAATAACTTGATAGATTTTATGTATGGAGAAGTAGTTGATCTAAATTTGGTTTCTTCTTCTTAAAGTAGTTTTATAATTTTATGAATGAAAAAAAATGAATTGTTATGATGACAAAAAAAATATGTTATTATTTAATTTAAATAACTTGTTAGAAGGGAAGATTTTATTAATGATGATATTATCCAACAGAAATTAATTATCAATAAAATTAATAGATATTTTATATTAATGATATGATGAATAAAAAAAATTATACCTAATTATAACATATGTATCAATGAGTTGATACATATATTATAATTATCCTTGGACTCTTCAACTAAATGGTTGTAGTGTGGTTCTCCTAAGTTCTTATCAAATTCATCACATGATACAGATCAATTGCTTGCCAAATAATATCAAATTGTGCAATTCTAACAACTTAGAAGCTTCATTTGCACTACAATTTACTGGAAGAGTGTAACTTAATTTAGAACTGAGCCACTGAATATTGTTGCCTTAAATATCTCAGATGTAGGGCCTATTTCCAAACTCAACTATGCTGAAAATAATTTACTGTTTGTTTAACGCCTACTTACAAGGAATGTAAGTAAAAACTGCTGAAACCACTCAGCATGCAAGAGGTTACTGACTACATTAAGCATAAACTAATTTCATCAGATACTTAAAATATTGAGTTTCCACCTATCCCAATTAATTTGGATTAAAAATATTGTTGATGTTGACTTAAAATATTGAGTTTTCAAACACTAAATTCTAGTGCTGAAGTTGTCAGCATTAAAAGTTTCAAACTGAGTTTTCAATGCTAAACTTCACAATATTATTAACAGATACTCTATGTTAGCAATCAGACTGAAGACATAGACACCTCTGAGGCCCAACCTGGAAGGCCTAGCAATCAGGCTGAAGGTGAAGACATCCCTCAGTCCCAAGACACTGAAGACACTCCTGAGACCCAACCTGGAAGACCCAAAAGACTTCTTAAACGACCTCAGCATCTAGAAGATTTCATATGACTCAGCAGCAGACAAGTGCACATGCTAGAAATATTCCCTGAGAGAAAATAGTACACCAGCCTAGGATTTCCTTTTCGATATTGCAAATTCTGTTATGCAATATCCAGAGAATTCTGTTATGATTTTGCTATTTAAATAGCTACTATGAATAAGAAAAGGGGAGGAAAAAAACAAAGTTCGTTAATTTCTAGCATCTACAGAAGGTTCCCTTGGCCTTGAATTCAAGGAAATCATATCATACCTGTAACATTTGGTCCGACCTGCCCTCACCACCACCAAGCCCTGCCATGACAGAACATAATACACGCAAGTCCACCACAGACCGTTTGGAGGAGGCCATCGCCCAACTCACCCTTCACCATGACTCTCTTGCCAACCAGCACACAGACCTTACCCACAAAGTAGACATCATCCTCGACCGTCTAAACCACCTCACTACCAACCCCACTCCCACCCAAACCAATCCATTTCACCATCCTCGACCTCACGTCAAACTCGAGGTCCCCCGTTTCGACGGCCACGACCCCATGGGCTGGATTTTCAAAATCTCTCAATTTTTTGATTACCAAGGAACCCCTGACGAAGAACGAATTACGGTTGCCTCTTTTTACATGGACGATCCAGCTCTTAGCTGGTACCAATGGATGTTCCGCAACGGCTTTATCACCTCTTGGACAGGCCTTCTTCAGGCCCTGGAATCACGCTTTGCCCCATCTTTCTATGATGACCCTAAGGGGTCACTCTTCAAATTGACCCAACGTTCCTCCGTGAATGAATATTTGACCGAATTTGAGCGACTTGCAAATAGAATCATCGGCTTAGCCCCTCAATTCCTCCTCAGTTGTTTCATTTCCGGACTCTCCCCAGAAATCCGTCGAGAAGTACAGGCACTACAACCCATCTCATTACCCCAGGCCACTGCCCTAGCTAAACTCCAAGAAGACAAAATCAATGACAGACGCAGGACTTTTAAGCCTAACCCCAACCCCCATCCTCCTCTTTCGTCCATTTCCGCCCCGACCACACCATTTACCCCATCAATAAAACAGAAACCCACCTTCATCCAACACACACCTGAGGAAATGACTTTCCGCCGAGAGAAAGGCCTATGCTACAACTGCGATGAAAAATGGAGCCCCAATCACCGTTGTAAGGGTCGTATTCACCTCTTGGTTGCCGAACCCGACGATCCTGAACCACCTCCTCCCGAACCACCATCACAACTCCCAAACCCAGAAACCTTGAGTTGCGATTCTCCCCACACCATTACCGAACTCCCTTCCCCACCTTCCCCTCATATCAGTCTAAATGCCCTTTCTGGCCTCCCTACCCCAGAAACATTTCGAGTTTATGGCCATATCCACCATACCCGCCTCACTATTTTAATTGACAGCGACAGCACTCACAATTTCATCCAACCTCGCATCACCAATTTCCTCAAACTTCCAACAATGGACACCTCTCCACTTCGTGTCATGGTCGGCAATGGCTCAGTTTTGGATTGCCACCAAACCTGCCCTAATACTCATGTGACAATACAACAACATACCTTTGTGGTAACCCTACATGTTCTGCCCATTAGCGGCGCCGACGTCGTTTTGGGTATTGAATGGCTCAAACAGTTAGGGCCCATTACTACTGATTACACCTCTTT
>PYAF01005786.1:144471-162840 GCA_007407185.1 Glycine tomentella
AAAACAATTAATAACCAATAACTTATATTGAAAACAATTAATAACCAATTAATACTTTTTTATTAATAAAATATCAAAATAAGTTAAAATAATAATTCAAATTTTTATGGCTTCTTTTTTTATACATAAAAAAAAAATCTTTTGAATTTTTATGGCTTCTAGATACTCTTTACTCGTGTATTTTTTTTTTGTGTACCCCTTTTTTCTCTTTATCTAAATGAAAGATTTTTTATGATTAATTTAAAATGTGAAAACATTAGGATAAATCATATATTTATAATGTGATTCATAACTCATGAAACACTTTTATTTGTTGTGTGTCGTCTCCTTGATTAGCTATTATCTCATGCTCTTATCAATATTATTAGAACTCTCAATTAGTTTTTGTTAGTTTGTTATAGTTTGTTAGTTAGCTTCAAAGCTGTCATGTAACTAACCAAGTGATTAGTTATTTAACAACACTTTGTAATTAGTTTTTCAGATATGAAATATCAGAAAAATAAGATTCATCTCTACCTCTTTTCTCTGGTTTTATATGGTATCAGAAGAAATCATTTCGCAATCAATCCTTCTTCACATGCATGCGATCTCTTCATCTGATCTTTGATATTTATTCTGTGATCTTCGATCATTCTTTGGTGTTTCGTTGTTCCTGCGATCATCATCAATTCCTTCTTCTTCTTCATTCTTCTTTTTTTCCCTCAACAATGGCTATTCAAATGCAGAATCACGATGGTGCATTCTATCTACATCCTTCAGATCATCCAGGTATTGTCCTTGTTTCTCAATATTTAACCGAAGATAATTTCAGTTCTTGGCGCAGAGCTATGCTCATGGCTCTTGATGGAAAAAACAAAGTCAATTTTGTTGATGGAACAATTCCTAAACCTACTGAAGAACATCCACAATATCACACTTGGATTTGTAACAATAGCACCGTATCTTCTTGGCTCCTGAATTCAATCAGCAAGAAAATTGCAGTGAGTGTTATTTACTCTGCCAATGTTGCTACAATTTGGCAAGATCTACATGCGCAATTTCAGCAAAAGAATGGACCGCGTGTGTTTCAATTGAAGAAAGAAATGCTTAATTGCACACAAAGTTCATCTTCGATTGGTTCATACTACACCAAATTCAAGGCTATATAGGAGAAACTTGGTGAATATCGCCTGGTTCACCATTGCATTTACGGTGGAGTACAACCTTTATTGGACCACCTTGAAATTAAATGTGTCTATACGTTCTTGATGGGGCTTAATGAGAATTTCATGAATGTGAGAGGCCAAATCCTATTAATGGATCCATTGCCATCCACTAATCAGATTTTTGCTCTTGTTTCTCAAGATGAGAAGCACTAACAAGTAGGTAATTCTTCAATGCCTACTAAATCTCAAATGGCATGTGCGGTTTAAGCTACCAAAGGGAAGTTCACTAAGAAGGAAAGACCTACTTGCTCACACTGTGGAGTTTTAGTTCACATTAAGGAGAAATGTTTCAAGATCATTGGTTATCCACCATCATATAATAAGAAAGGTCCAAGAACTAAGCCTACTGCTGCAAATCATGTTGAAGATCAAGAAAATACTGGCGCACAGGATGCAAATGGTTATTTTTCTCTGACTAGTCAACAATATCAAATGATGATGCAATTCATTCAAGCTCAAATGGCTAAGGCTGCCTCACTAGATTTTGATCAATCAGGTAACTCTTGTAACGCCTATATTTACCCTCTCGTGCTTGGTTTATTTTAGATGAAATATTGTGTTCACTTTGTATTGAAATTAAATTAGTCATAAATTTTTCACAAAAATCCTTCTTCTCTTTGCTTCACACACACTTGTCATGAAATGAAAGAAAATGCATGCTCATCTTATTATATGATGCATGACTGAGATCTCAGCAACATCTAAATAATTGTGGCCACCGTCAGATAACCCCACCCTCACCTTAGTGGAACGAACCTATCCATCCCGTCAGGGTAGCCCAGTGTCGCGTAAGAGTCTCACTCCTATCCACGTATTTTTGCCAAAGGAGACAACATAAAATTTGCTTAAATATCTCTTAAGCATTTATTATATATTTGGTCATTTTCAAACCGTCCAAGGGTATTTTTTGTCATTTCCCTTAAATCCCTCTGTACTGTCTCTAGTTAACATTTCACCCCAATATTTGACTGTGATTCCAAAATTTGGGGTGTTACAACTCTTACCTAGGTGTGGTTTTTTCTACTTTCGATTCATCCAATCACAACACTTGGATATTTGATTATGGTGCTTCTTCACATATTTTTTGTGATCTATCCATGTTCAATTGTTTCACATACTTGCATGATAAGCATGTTACCTTGCAAAATAAGACACAAGTTTTTGTTAGTGCAATAGGTTCCATTACCTTGTCACCAACACTCAAGCTATGTAATGTCTTATATATACCTTCCTTTAGTGTCAATTTAATTTCTATAAGTAAACTATTATAGAATACTACACAGTCTCTAACCTTTTTTTCCAACAATATTTCCAGCCAGGGAACCCAGCAATCGAGGGAGATTGGCAAGGGTGACCTAAGCAATGGTCTCTACACCATGCATTTCAATAAGGAATTTCAATCTTCATGTAATAAGACTCTTCATAATAAAAATGCTTGCAATTCTTTTCTGGTTTTCAATTCTGTTTTTCCAGCAAAGTTTATACAAAATGCCAAACTTTGGCATGCTATGTTGGGTCACTTGTCTGATCATGTTTTGAAAATTCTGAATGTTAAAGTTCCTCTTACTGTACCTTCAAATTTCAATTCTAATGAATGCCAAATTTTTCCTTTAACTAAATTCAAAAAACTTTTTTTTACCTCTTTGAATAATTTGTTACAAAATCTTTTTGATCTGGTTCATTGTGACATATGGGGTCCTTATAGTAAATCCACCTATGATGGCAAGTTTTATTTTCTCACCATTGTAGATGATTGTAGTAGGTTTACATGGATCTACATGTTAAACCAAAAATTAGAGGCCCCTACACGAATTAAGCAATTTTTTATTTTTGTTCAAAAACAATTTGACAAAACTATTAAATGCTTGAGATCTGACAATGCCAAAGAGTTGGCCTTAACTAAGTTTTTGTAGGATCATGGTGTTCAACATTAATTTTCATGTCCATATAGACCATAACAAAATTATGTGTTAGAGAGGAATCATCAGCATTTGTTAAACATAGCTCAAGCACTCATGTTTCAAGCTCACTTGCCCATCAAATTTTGGGGTGACAGTGTGTGCACTACAGCTCATCTCATTAATAGGACTCCATCTCCTCTTTTGCAAGACAAATCACCTTATGAGGTTCTTCATAAGAAACTTCCAACTTATGAAAGTTTAAAAGTTTTTGGATGTTTAGCATATGCAATCACCATTCCTCTACTCATAACCAAATTTTCACCTAGGACATCACCATGTATCCTACTTGGTTACCCTAATAATGGTTACAAAGGTTATAAGCTATATGACCTAACTTCCAGAAAATTTATCGTTTTAGAGATGTTGTTTTCCATGAAGACACCTTTCTTTTTCAATCTTTCTCACCTACTCAATCTTTTGCTAATCAGTTTCCTGATTTAGTGCTGCCCAAACCTTTACCTTTGCAATCACCTCTTGAATCCTTTCATGATGATTCAACATTTGTCCAACACCCTGAAACAGAACCAAATCCTATCCTAAACACAGAACCTCAAACAGAACCAAACCTTAGAAGGTCCTCTAGAACTCATAAAAGTCCTGCATACTTAGATGACTTTGTATGCAATACTTCTTATCCTATAAATTCCCACCTTTCTTACACCAATCTATCTCCAACATATCGCAATTATATCCTACAGGTTTCATCAATTTATGAACCTCAATTCTATCACCAAGATTGCAAATCAATTGAGTGGTGTCAAGCTATGTAAGAAGAAATCAATGCACTTGAAGCCAACAACACTTGGTCTATACAACCACTGCATGCAGGAAAGAAAAGCATTAGATGTAGGTAGATTTTCAAAGTCAAGTACAAAGCTGATGGAAGTTTGGATAGATATAAAGCTCGACTTATAACTAAGGGTTACACTCAACAACTTGGTCTAGACTTTGTGGACTCTTTTTCTCCAATGGAAACTGTCACCACTGTTCCGGTATTGTTAGCGTTAGCTACACAAAACAAATGGAAGTTGGTTTAACTAGACATTCACAATGCTTTCCTCAATGGTGATCTATTTGAGGAAGTGTATATGCAGCTGCCCCTTGGTTATCCTAACAAGGGAAAAAACATGGTATATAAGCTCAATAAATCCTTATATGGTTTGAAGCAAGCATCTAGACAGTGGTTCCATAAATTTTCATCAACCATTATGCAAAATGGTTTCGTTCAAGCTTCTGCAAATCATTCGCTTTTTACAAAAGGTTCAGGGTCCAATTTGATCATCTTTTATTGTATGTAGATGACATAATTCTTGCTGGTCCAAGTGATAATTTTCTTGCAGCAACATAACGCCTACTTCAAAGCTTATTCAAGCTAAATTTGTTGGGAACTCTGAAGTATTTCTTAGAATTAGAGATTACTACTTCTCTTAAAGGCATCTACTTATGTCAAAGGAAATATGTCACTCAATTACTCAGTGATACTGGTCTTCTAAACTCTAAGCATCTTCCCACACCAATGGATCCAAATATACAGCTAAGCAATGAAGGAGAGCTAGTTGAAGATCCTTCCCAGTATAGAAGACTAATAGGGAGATTAATGTATCTCACTATCTCTCGGCCATACATTGTTTCTGCTGTGAATAAGCTTAGTCAATTCATGACTTAGCCTCGAACTCACCATTTACAAGCAATGCATCATATACTACAGTATATCAAATCATCTCCTGGACAAGGTCTCCTCTTTTCAACAAAATCGACCCTAACTATATCAGCATATGCAGATGCTGATTGGGGAAGCTATACATCAACCAAAAAGTCTACCACTGGATTTTGTGTTTTTATTGGTGAGTCCTTGGTAGCATGGAATTCTAAAAATAACCTATACTGTCTAGATCTTCTATAGAAGCATAATATCATGCGTTAGCTCTCCTCACATATGAACTATTGTGGTTAAGGCAATTATTGAGAGCCTTTTAGGTCAAAGGTTCCCTCATGCAAAGTTTTATGTGACAACAAATCTGCTATCCAATTAGCAAGCAATCCTACTTTGAATGAAAGATCAAAACACATCGACATTGATGTTCACCTCATTAGAGAATATGTCAACAACAAATTCATCAATCTTTTCCATGTTTCTTCCAAGCATCAACTAGCAGACCTTTTGACACAGGCACTTCCTAAGTCCTTGTTTGTAATCATCACCTCCAAGTTAGGAATATATTATATATATCTTCCAACTTAAGGGGGGTATTAGAACTCTCAATTAGTTTGTTATAGTTAGTTACTTAATTGTTAGTTAGTCAGCTTCAAAGTTGTCATGTAACTAACCAAGTGATTGGTTATTTAACCAACACTTTGTAATCAGTTTTTAGTTAGTTAGCTTCAAATTTGTCATGTAACTAACCAAGTGATTGGTTATTTAACCAACACTCTGTAATAAGTTTTTTTAGATATGAAATATCAAAAAGATAATATTCATCTCTACCTCTTTTTTCTGGCTTAATAAATATTCTATCAACATTATTTTTTATTACATTATAATGATCTTAACTATAAAATAATAAATTATATAAAATTTAATTAAAATGCTAAAAAATAATGAAAATTACACAATTAAAACAAAATTCAATTTTGATTACTTTTGCACTCAAAATGCTCCCAAATGTATTCCACAAAGTTTGTTCGAAGTTGATGATGAATTTGTCAATCGTGAATAAGTGTTTTTCTTTGTAGGAATGTTGCAAAATTCATATGAACATTGTTATGTACATTAGTTGGTGTTAGGATGACCATAAGAATAATCAAAATGATCTTATGTATGTCATTCACAATAGTGTTATACAAGATGATGCATGCATATAATTAATATATATTTGTGTGTGTGTGTGTGTGTGTGTGTGTGTGTGTGTGTGTGTGTAAGATCATATTCGATTCAAAATTGAAACACTCCAAATGTATGTTCCACACCTTCTCTTGTGTCTTGATGTCTGACAAACAATTTTATTTTATCTCTTCATACTATTGGGATGCTTTTGACAAATGTAGCTCTTTCTAGACAAATACCATTGACTAAATAGTACCCCATATTATTATAGGTCCTATTGACCATATATATTGCACCTTAGGGACTTGTCCCTCTAAAATATCATTAAACACATTGAATTAACCAATGTTGTTTAAATCCACAATTCCAAAAAATTCATGCCAAAACTACAAGTCATGCGACATTATCACTTTGAGAATTATTGTGGGTTTGACATGATTACCACAAAGATAAATTGTACATACCACTAGAAAAAATCCACAATTAAGCATGTGATAGCTCCTTTGCAAGCGTACCAAGTCGCACAAATAGAATAAAATGGAAGTCCAAGTATCGTATCCATAGGAACTCACGTGATACTTCACAAAATAATAATGTTCACTAACTATAAAAGCAAGAACATGAAGAAACAAAAAATTAAAGAGCAAAAGAACAAGAAACTCCTTTTGGTAATTTTTACAAATACTTGGAATGCGATAAAAATAAGCAAAACAACAATTAACAAAAGTGCGTTAACTTCACCATACCATCTCCTCATGCATATAAAGGTCACTCCTCTAGTTCAAAACTCAATTATTATCATCAACTCATAATAATACTAAATCCTTGATCCCTCGGATGGAAGCCTTTTGACCAAACTATGAATCCCTTGACTAGTCTAGCCAATTGACTTGCTTTAAGAATAATAGTTAAAAGATGACTAGCAAGCTTTGCTCCATCCTTAAACACAAATCTCATTATGTGTTTCTCTCCATTTCTAAGTTCAAAAACATTTTCCATTGACAATTCAAACCACAAATCAAACAAAGGGTGTCAAATCGAGCATTAATGCATAGAAGAGAACATTTAATAATGAATAATAAACATAGATTAATAACTACAATGTCTACATAAAGATGGATTCAGTTACATCAATCCTTGAAGCTTAAATAGGGTCAACCATGAGAAATGGTAGGGAAGCCATGGAGACCAAGGGACAGAGCTTCCCAACCTTCACCCTCAATACTAAACATCTCCTTAACCAACTCCACCTTCAATTTGCATCCTTGAAGCTTAAATAGGGTCAACCATGATGCACTATTGTTTCTACATAATGGCATGTACACTTAGCCCAACATGTCGCACTAAACTTGCATGCAAGAAAAACTGTTGTAAATGATTGCGCACTAAGCCTAACATGTCACGCTAAGCCCAAATACTAGGCAGTAAAAACAATTCGCTCAACCTGAAATGTAGCACTAAGCCTACCATGTTGTGTTGAACGCCTTCAAAGCTTCAACTTTGGCCTCTTCAACCTCAAAATTTTCCTTTAAAAGAAACTTGAATTGGGCCCCAACACCAAGTATCTTCTTTCTTCATTTATTTCTACACCAAAATAAACTAAAATTAGATGAAAAATCAAACATTTAAACTATTTTAAAGTTATTCTAATTCATTCAAAACTTAATTATAAGCAAAGCCAAACAAGTTTAAATATATTGAAATATTAAGATAATTGCCTACACAATGATCATTAAAATAAAGTTCCTAAGGCAATTATAAACATGCTTAACTTATAGCAATTTTGACAAGGGTGATCTTTTGGGAAGTTTCCTAAGAAGCATGAAAGTAAGGTCAAGGCATGCTAAAAAGTATTGTGTTGGTTTATGGAGGCATTGTTGATCCTGAAAGTAGTCGGGTCCAATACAGTTGATTTGAGGACAAATTAAGCGAAAGCTGGAGAGCATCTGAAGCATTGACGAAGCCAGTGAGTGATCATTGATGCAAAAGAGATGAGGCATGAATAAAGAGTGACTCCAAGTAGGTTTCCAACGAGGATACATGAATGAACCGAATACACATCCAAATAAGAGGAATCTAGAGGTTGTGCACATGTGGGTTTGTATAGTTGATGATACTTAAAGAAATTAACTAATTTATTTAATCTTAATGAATTAGTTTATTGGACCTTATAATAAGGATCGACGAGAGTATTTTTTTTTTGTTTGGGAAAAAGTGATTATGGGAGGTAAATCTATAAAATAAATAGGAAGGAGATAATTATTTTTTTTTCAAACAATCAAGATTAATTAGCTTATCAAAATTAATTGAAAATGAATAATTAATAAGTCTTAACAAGTGAATCATTTAGAAAAAAATGTTAAAAGTAATTCTCTTTCTTATTAAGTCACATAACTTTTGAATTGTCCCTTGAAGGCCAACCTCTTTAGAAGATGAATTTTAACAAGTGTTTATGTCCAAGGACAACACTTGGTGAATTGTGTATCATCTTAGGGAGGTCAACCTTCTTAGGAGACAATTATGTGTTGAGACTGACCTATGAGAATGCTAGTTTGCAAGGCCAATCAATTGGGAAGAACAGGGGATCCAAACCCAGGGTAAATATTGCTCCTCGATGCCCAAATTTCTTTTAAATTGATCAATTGTATAATAAGATCAAGAATTTGTAAGACCTATGATACCTCGATCGAACATGGTAAGAAAAGTGTGATACAAAAGATCCTGGGGGACCATCATACCCTCCGACAATCAAACATTTTAGAAATTAGATCAATGCCACTTGTCATGACAAAACAATAGGCACTCTCCTGACATGTCAAAAATGTGAAGGATGGAGACGACATATGAGATGTGAGAGATAAGTATTTAGGGTGATATGTATCATCATGTTATAGGAATTTGAGTTGTTTGTCAACTATCGTAACTCGTAACAAGTCGTGATATAACATATATTGAACAATAGGATGAAAAATGAAAACGAGACAAAAGTTTAAAGATCAAGATCAGTCAATTTTTTATTTAGAGACTAAAAGTGAAAAGTGGAAAAAAATTTAGGAATTACAAGTATAATTGGTCCTTTTTTTTCAAACAATTAAGAATGATTAATGTATAAGAGATGCCAATGAAATATTTTTAAAGACTTAAAAGATTTTGTGTAAGTATAAAAAAGAATGAAGAGAATGAGAAATTTCTTTACAAAATCTTTTACGATGGATAGACATAGACACATGTCTTACTTTTGACTCTTACTCAAGCAGGGGAAAAGATGCTCTATCTTTCCCGATCGACATTGTAAGAAAACTAACACTTTAATCTGAAAGTGGTGAGGCATCAAAGGCAAAGGCCCAACCAACAAAGACATTAGTATCAAATTCAAGGTTTTAGCCGGATCGAGCTGCATTCTATTCTGGTTGGGAAAGCGGTCCCATTCATCCAGGATTACAATCTCCATCAGCCAATGTAGAAAGTAAACAAGACGGGAATGTAGGTGACAATAAGATGGATGTGTTTGACACCCCTTAAAAACCTCTTTCCGTGAGTTCCAGAACCATCTCAGCAATCCATACCTATAAAAAAGAAAAAAAAATAAATTATTTTTACTTGGAAAATGCCTCTAAAAATTCGTAGATGGTAGGTCAAGCCAGCTTAGCATGCCGAAGACTTTGAAGTAGAAGTCCTTATCTTCCATTAACAAGGACGCCATAGCAAATACTCAAAGCAGACATATTTGGTAATATTAGTTAGCTCCCTAATTATGTGTAGTTAGGAGTTGATATTTTAGTTATGTATACAAAAAAATTGTCTAGAGATCGTACTCACCTTTGTGGTATATTTGAACCCTGCATTTGTTGATTTTAATTTTGAAAAAGTTATTTCATATCTATATTTATGTCTACATTATCTATACTTGCCACCCAAAAAAATCTCTCTCTATACATAATAAATATGTTTAAATATTGTTACATGTCACTTTCTTGTGCAGTGTTATGCCTCGTCAATGACTTCTTAGTTAATTCTGCACAAATTATAAAATTGATTGAATGGATGGTTGGTTGGTTGTTTGCTTTTGACCTTGTGGATCTAGTTTTCAGATCACTCCAAGTATGTAAAATAGCTGACAGTGTTTATTTTTTTAACTAGAAAAAATAAGAAAAAGACGAAAAAATGAGAGAAACAGCATAGTTATATTAAATTCCTGCATTTTCACTCATCAAACTCATCTTAAAAAAAGTCATAATAATATAAAAAGTTATTATCAAATTGTATAAGCATAAAAGACATGGTATCCAATGTCCTTAAAAAAAATTCTTATGACAGGCTTTATGTTTGAATTATAATTGCATCATTGAAATATTTTTTTATTATCTTATAAGTGTAAAATATCATTTACTTTATCAATGTCGTGAACAAAATTCAATTTAGAGGTCTCGGATTCAAGTGTTTAAATATATAGTTATATTAAATATGTAAAAAAAATTATGACCAACTACTTTTACTAAAAAAATCATTCTTATTTTTTATTTTATTTTTTAACCTTATTTAAGAAATTTGAACTCGCTTTTTCACATACAACTTGGTAGTTTTCTTTTTAAAAGTATGTTTAGAATAAAAAATATTCTTCTTCAAAAATATGTTTAGCATCTAAAAATACATTTTGTCCGTAAAAAAAAAAACATTTTCAAGAATTATTCGATTATTTGACTGTTAGTTGTTAATTTTGATTAACAAGATATTTTAATTCATTTTTTTTTTCATTCTCCGTCAAACTTATATCTTCAGACATATATGAAACATGTGGTGGATGAACAGTGTCAAACAAATTCTGAGGCTCCAAACCATAATAAGAAATTTCATTCTGTGCACGAAGTCTTGGTCTTTTCTTTCTTTATAATAGTGGCTGTATTAATTGTACCTGCTTCTGTGCTCTCTTCTTCATTCTCTTTCTTTTTAGTTACTATCTGTCAAAACTCCAAATTTAGCTCATCGTTTTCTTCATACTTCTGACCTGCTAGTGGTACTTTTCAACTTTCTCACTATTCGTTTGTTCACACTTCTCAGCAGTTTAAAAAAAGCAAGAAAGTAAAAAATTTAAAGTTTTCCTCATGAATTGTTGCTTCTCGGATAGTTTTTTTTTTTTTTTTTTTTTCTTTTCCCACTTTCAAGTTAGAATACCCAGAATTATGAGTTGTGAAATCTTATTATTCATTTATTGTTCATATGATCATCTGGGTCTTTCTTGACTATGGATTCTACCGTCTGTCGGTCTGTTGATTAACCTTCATGTTTATTATTTTCTATACATTTCTTAGCACAATTCAAGACATAACGAATTTCCAAAAAAAAAAAAATCTTCTTTTGGTCAATATTACGCATCATCTTTACTACCGATAGTTGGAATTCTGTTTGCTCTGTCTCTTCATATTTTATTTTGTGTTGAAATTCATTGGTCTTCCTTGTTTTGCATGGTTTTAGATCATTCTGTATTCATTGTCAGTTTTCTTTTTTTAACCTCATCACTGAGAAAAGGGAAAGAAAAAGTAAGAGTTTAGATGACCTTTTCTATGATTGGAGTCTTCTTCATAGTTCCATGCTTGAAAATATTCCATCATCATTATCTTTCTTTCTTCGTTTTTTTAGTATCTTTCTTCTGAAGTACTATTGCCATGTAATAGAATTGCAACTGTTACTTATGCTTCACTGTTTTCCCCATTTAAGTGTGTCTTGCAGTTGACATTTTCTTATACTCTTTCTACTTTCCTTTTGAAAACTGCATATTCTTAATTTTTAATGTACACATTAAGATTTGTGTTTGAGCATCATGGTATTACTTTTCTTTGTTTATGCAGCATTTAAAAATGCGTGGCATATTGTTACAAAATGATATCCAGATTTTCTTTTCAATTATTTCTTTTGGTAACATTTTCTTTAATTTTCATGCTTAAAGTAAAATACTAATGCTTATTTGTTTTATTCAAATAGGAATGGGAACAACTCTCAGCACTCCCAAAACTGAAAAGTCTTCCGATGACGGTGAAAATGAGCATCTTAGATATGGTTTATCATCTATGCAAGGCTGGCGTGCAACAATGGAAGATGCAGTGAGTAACCACTAGAAAAGTTGTTAGTTTATGAAATTGATAATCTTGTGTCTAATAAATACTAAATTCAGTCTGCATAGAAAAAAGAATTTAATTAGAATTTTTCCAGTTGCATTGGAAGGAATAGAATTTTCACACCAGGATTTCTTTTTCCAATTTGTTGTAATGTATATACCATTAGTTATGCTTTTAATTTAGTATTTTGCAACTTATTTCAATTTACTATGTTGCTTAGATTGCTGTTAGTTAAACCATTAATATGCTACTAAGTTTCTTCGTTTTCTTTTCTTTTGCTAGCATGCTGCACATCTTGATCTGGATGCATCCACTTCCTTTTTTGGTGTTTATGATGGTCATGGAGGTAAGGTTTGAACAAGTTTAACTGTTTCGAAGAATGGCTGAATGCCAGTCAGTTTTACAATTTTCTTAGATGTGTCTTCCATACATGTTAAAATGACTTGCTGTTTCATTTATTTATATTCTCAGTTTTACAGCTTTGTTGCTTTTGCTATTTCAATTTTCTCTTTGGAATAATATACTACCCCCTGCCCCCTCAACCGATATAATAAAAATTAGGCAACTAGGATATGAGATATTTTTGAATATTAGAGATACTTCAACAAATTAAGAAAAATATATTTGGTTTTTCAGCTATGCCTCTAAATTGTGTTTGTACTCAAGTTCTATATAGCATATCTTGTTCCACTTTTTTCTTTTTTCTTTTCAACTTGTCTTTGTTTGATTATGTGTTATGGATGCTCAATTTAACCCCAAAATTTTCAGGTAAAGTGGTCGCAAAGTTTTGTGCTAAGTATCTTCACCAGCAGGTGCTCAAGAATGAAGCATACATAGCTGGAGATATAGGAACCTCTCTTCAGGAATCATTTTTCAGGTTAGAGCATGTTTAATTTCTAAAAGTGGTTCCTCTGTTATGTATTCTAGAATATAGTGACCGAAGTATGGCATTAAAATTGATATTATAGACAGAAAAGTGTTCACTTGTTCCTTATCCATTCATTGTTTTCTCCCACTGCCCAATCTGAAACACCAGAAGAAAAAGAGATTAAAAAAAAAAATGAGTAATGAACTACCATTTTGGTGATTATTGCAGAATGGACGAGATGATGCGTGGTCAAAGGGGGTGGAGGGAATTAGCAGTTTTGGGTGATAAGATAAACAAGTTTAATGGTAAGATAGAAGGGTTGATTTGGTCTCCACGGAGCAGAGATTTTAAGGAGCAAGATGATGCTTGGGCTTTTGAGGAGGTAGATATGACATTTGAAGGATCCTTTAACTGTTCAACACCATAAGCTTCATGGGATAATACTTGATCTGTTGTTACCTGGCATATGGATTTTTAAGTAAAGAAACAAGGTTTTAAATTGTGATTGTGGTTATGGTTTCGTCACAATCCTTAATGTTATGAGATAATACGGACAAATGCGGCCACAATTACAGTCCCATGGGGGGCACAAAAACCTTGGTGTTGTGGCTAAACTTGTGGTCACCCACCATTTTTTAAAAACCTTGTAAAGTATTGTGTCCATGGATTTAGAGTTGTGTTTCTCCAAATGTGTTGGTTTTGTATGGGTGAAATTATAATTTTCTTTTCACCTCCATTTTTATTTTCTAGTGTCTTTTTGTTGTTGTCACTCAGTACTGTGTTATCTATTGTAAGCAGGGTCCTCATTCTAATTTTGCTGGACCAACTTCTGGAAGCACTGCCTGTGTTGCAATTATTAGAAACAACAAACTTTTTGTAGCTAATGCCGGTGATTCACGTTGTGTGATATGTAGGAAGGGTCAGGTAACTTCACGATGAAAATTCTTGGATTTTCATCTTCAAAGTAACAGATCTTGTGTATAATTATTACAATAAATTTTCTGACTATGGCCTATATCTACACTACAGGCGTATGATTTGTCTATAGATCATAAACCTGATCTTGAGATTGAGAAGGAAAGAATCGTAAAAGCTGGTGGGTTTATTCATGCAGGAAGAGTTAATGGGAGTTTAAGCCTTGCAAGAGCAATAGGTACTTACCTACTGGATAATGAGCTTTTATGAATGTTTACTTAAGCTTCCTATGGACCTCTGCACAATCAGTCAGGCATATCTATGAATTTGTCAACATGATAAATTGATAACTAGGATAATCTAAAACAAAGGCAACTTTCTATTATTTTATTTTGTATGCTTTATTTTGTTTCTTACTTTCTTTACATGGCAAGAGGAGGTTCCTATGCTCGTGATTGTGAGTTGGTTTCAAATTGGACAATTGAAGACTTCATATATGTTTTCTGGATGCTAATTTCTTTGTGAAGATTTCATATATGTTTATTTGGGATTTTTGGGAATGGAGTACATTGGACATGGTTTCTATTGCTTGGTCCCCCTTCAATATGTTTCAATATTCTGCAGGTGACATGGAGTTTAAGCAGAATAGATTCCTTTCTGCTGAAAAGCAAATGGTGACAGCCAATCCAGACATAAATACTGTAAGTTTGTTCCTTACAAATCAGCTTACTTCACATGTGATACATAAAGTATATCTACCATAGTTTCCCAGTTTCAATATGGAAGAATCAAAATAATTAAATGCTTGGTTAAGAGACTCGGTTTTTACTACTATTGTAATTTTTCACCTTTTGACTGATAGTTTTTTTTTTTTTTTTTGTGCATTTTATGACAGGTTGAACTTTGTGATGAAGATGAATTTATAGTGCTGGCTTGTGATGGCATATGGTATGCTTCTTATGCTTTTATAAAGCTATTTCAGTCCTTTGCATTAATTTACTGAAATGTTGTTAACACATTGGTCCTTGCACTTTCTTTATTATTTGTTTATTTAGGAAGGGTTCATGCCTTCAAAATTCTTGAGTGGTTGATTTATTTCCTTCTTATTGGCTCTTGTTTCAGGGATTGCTTGTCAAGCCAACAATTGGTAGATTTTGTACGTCAACAACTGCACTTGGTGAGTTTTTAAGTTATAAAATTTTCCTAATAAGATGGTGAACTGTTAAATTAATAATTTGCTGTCCATAGATTATGCTTTCTGATGATATTTAATACAGGTCTTGGTACTGTCATGGAGAATAATTGTTGTTTGTAATTGTAATTAGTTGGAGAGAATTAGCTTCTTCTTTTTTTTCAAACTGGGGATAGAGTTATGTTCTGTGACATGATGCACTTTTCTACTTGCTGGTAGCCAATTACCTCATTTTTACTCAATGCTTTTAGGATTTTTTTTCTAGTACAAGTAATATCAGTAATGGGTTGTTAATCCTTTTTTGTATAGTCTAGGGCCTAAAACCAGTCACTGGGTCCAAATAGGCAGCTGATGCATTATTTGTCACATGGGCCTAAGGTTTAGAAATAGAAAGTCTACACAAGAAAAAATAGACAGAGAAAAATGAGCTGGCAGCGAGAGAAGGAAAAATGTGAGTTGCTGATCCGTTTCCTTTAAAAGTGAATAACTCACTTTCAGGTGTTTGTTTTTTTGTGGGGGGGGGGGGGGGGGGGGGGGGGGGGGGGGGGGATACTAATCTTAGTCAACAAACGTAGGTTGAGTCCGGAAGAAGGAGTTAATCTCCGACAAATCAATTTTCAAATGTCTGTTAGAAGAAGTGTCTACATTTAATATCTAAGTGACCATGTTTTGAATAGAATTGCTTCCAAATAAGAATACCGGATCTTGGTCGTTGATGAGAAAATATCAAGAACACATGCATAACAAATCATAATATGTTGAATAATGAACTGTTAGGTTTTTTTCACCAACAACTGAAATTATTTACTTTACTCTCTGAAGTGAGTTAGTCAAATCTGTGGTTATCATACAGGGCCGTAGGGTGAGTGTATGTACTGGGGTATCTTTTCAACTCTCAAAAGTGTTTTAGTTTTTAGCTAGATTTTGAGCTATCAACTAGTGTTGAGTTGCTTTGCTTACTCTCTTAATTTTTATGTGCTGGTTCTGGTTTCTATGACTCTGTAGGTTAGTATTTTGGGCTTGAATTTTCTATTAAAAGGGTGTGTCTACTTGGTCAATGTTCCAATTTAATATTTCAATGTGGTTTTGGCTGATCCATAAAACAGATGTTTTGACATGATACCATTTTATCTTACAGGAAAGTAAACTTTCTGCGGTTTGTGGAAGAGTACTAGATCGATGTTTGGCACCTACAATTACTGTTGGTGATGGATGTGATAACATGACCATGATTTTGGTGCAGTTCAAAAAACTGGCTCAAACAAGTGCACCAGCATAAGAGCTAACCTCTTCAAATGAACAAGCTACATCAGAACTAAGACTAGAGAGCAGTGGAAGTTAGTAAATTTTGAGCAGCAACACACTACACACATGTATTGTATAGTGTGGGCCACTGCTTTCTTCTGCTTAGAATGAGTCTAGATGATCATTTTCACTTCAGGTAACATTTATTTCCAAATTTCTGTGTTTAATTTCACACCTAGAGTCTGTTTTCTTTGTTCAATAAGCGGCTCCAAATGTTAGTATTTATAGCTATTAGCAACAATCTGCAGGCATTTTGTGATGTTTAATTGTTTAGCTAGTTGCTATCGACTGCATGCAAGGATTTTGGTCCCAACTTAGAATGTTGTATATATGTTATATCTCATTAAATGACCTTGTTATGTGAAGGTGTCACAGGTGAGGCTGAAATTGATTTTTCATGGATTTAATTTTTTTGACCATCAAGAGAGGGGGTTGCATGAGTCCTTTTCCCCCCCTCTAAATTACAAAAAAAAAAAAAAAAAAACATTTGGTATTTATTATTGTACTTAGATATATAAACAAATATAGGCAAGTCCAGTCCTTAAAAGCTCAATTTACTTTTAATAAAAATATTTTATAGTAACATATAGTTGATAAAAAAAATTAAAATGTAAATTATTTTTGAATAAATACATTATAATGTAATTATAATTTAAATAATAAATATTTTTGAATATGCAAATTATAATTTATAATTTCATTGTAGAACTTGTATATTTTGATTTATAATAAATAAAAATTATTTGACATTTTTGTGTATAAGTTAAAATATTTTCTCTTTCCTATAAATAAAATGGGAGTTGATGTAGCATAACGGACTAATTTTTCATAACATGATGAACTAACGTTTGAATCTCCATTGAAAGAGGTACTCACATTTAGTGTATAACCCTGCCACAGGAAATATATGTAAACCAAAAAAAATAATTATTTCTATAACATTAGTATTTTTCTATCACCAACTTATATAAATCATTAGTTAACATACGTACCAAATAATTTGTTTTACTTACCATATTATGTTGATAGTATTCATTATATAGTAATTGTTTCCTCTAAACACCTATGACTAATAATAATGGATGAGTTTGTTTAAATTTTTTTTAAAAAAAAAACTTTAAAATAATATTTTTTCATATAAGTGTTTTTCTAGAAAGCAGATATGACTTGTTTATTAAAACAAGTAAACAATTATTTTTTTAAGTAAAAATAATTTAGACAAATACAATAAAACAATATAAAATTATTTATTTTATTAAAATAAATAATTATTTCAATAAATAAGTTTAAACATATTGACCAATATTTTGAATCGTCTATAAATGGACTTCTGATGTAATCTTTTTATAAATCAATTTTGGTGCATGTGTATGTGTTTCAACTTAAATTTTGAAAAATAATTGTTTAAATAAAATTTTATTTTCTCTTTTAAAAAAATCATTCAAAAAAGATGATAGAAAAGTAATTATATTTTAAAATTGAACTAAATCAAATATGCAGACAATTATTTAAACATGTGTTTTATTTAAAAACTAGTTTTTTTACCCGTACCGTGTATGGGGTATTATTTTGATCATTGTTAGGCATACAATTCAATAAAATATAAATAAATTTTTATTTTTGAATATATATATACACACAAAATTATAATATATTTAAATTTTCAACAATATGTACTTAAACAATATTTCTTGTAGTAATTATTTTATCTTAACATTATAATAAATTATGCATCAAGCCTATGCATTTATAAATTTATAAAGTTGTAATTGCAATAATAAACATTTTTTAAATGAAAAAACAATTTAAATACTTAATTGAAAATCTTCTTACCAAATTTGTAAGATAATATAAAATTTAATAATAAATCATGCATCAAGTATATGCTTTTATAAATTTTCTTGTTTCATCTCATGTTAGATAAAATAACATTCAATAAATTAAATTAGTTAAGTCTCATGTTAGTAAGCAAAAACAATTCTATTT
>PYAF01005786.1:164402-214407 GCA_007407185.1 Glycine tomentella
AATAAAATCTTCTACTCAAGAAAGAGATAATCATAAAAATATACTGAAGTTAAAATGATAATAATATAAAAATATCTTTTCACCATAATAATTTAGATATTAATGTAATTTTAGCTAAATTGTTCATCCCTCATTTATTAAAAGTTTTTGAGGTTAAAAAATAAGTATAGTTTGAAGATAAAAAAATGTCACATTTATAAATTATTAAATTAAAAAATAACTATATTTAATCAACAAAATCAAAATCTTAATAGAAATTATCTAATCACCGAACAACCACCCACTAATAAATTCATTATGATATGAAAAGAATCCTTTGGTAACACAAAAACCTTGAAGAATCAAACTAACATAAGTCAATAAAAAAAATAATCCAAATAAGCATTGTTATTTTCCTATGTTTTTATATAGTAACAGTCTTGCATTTTCATTAAAAATAACTTTTGAACTTCTATTCTTCAACATGTTTTAAAAGAAACTAACAAACTTTTGTGCATAGAAAGTCATTGATCAAATAGTCCTTGCTACCAAGATAGTGATTGTGTCAAGGAAGAAGTGCAAATATTTTCATGGTTTAAACCCTTCATTTAGTTATATAGATGTCCTTTTATTGTTGCAAATCCAAATCAGATTATGCAGGTAGATAACATATTAAAAAGTTACCATTATGCATCTTCGTTGCCTTTTATACCACATTAAAAAATTTCACCCTCAGATGACTCCAATTCACACATTGTGTATCAAAACTTCTTCCCAAAGAAACATTCAATGACAAACAATATTCCTTCTCCTAGATACAAATATCACCAACACCAAATCAAAGAAGAAGAAAAGACCGATGCCACAATCCAACTCTGCATTATTCGATCACTACTGCATACCAACTCTTTGCACCAGAAACAAAATAATATTATATGCATTGCATAATCTTGTTTTATCTCCAAGACATGTTAATGGGATTATCATCCAACAACCTAGGGAATGTATGAATCCTTTAGACCTTGTCCTGAGCCATTTCCAAGCAATAATTTTAGCTTTCTCCAAAATATTCTAAACTTGTAATGCCTTATTCCTAAAGACCATTTTATTCCTCCTCCATAACCACATAGCCACATAAGATACAGATTTAAAAAGTAAGCAAACCTCAAGTGTGGTGCGACTTTCACATGGAAACACTAGTGCACACTCAACAAATGCAACATCATCTACTTCATTGAATTGCTTACTTTATGACTACGAACTTGTGTAATTATACTTTTAATCTCCAAAGTTTTCTATGGGCCCTTTTTCTCAACCACCAAAAGTCCAAAACTCTTGCTAAGTTCATGGTCACCCTAAAAAACACAACCTAAAATCATTTTATGCAACAATTCTGCAGTTCAGATAAGATCATAAACTTTAGCTTATTGTGTAGAACAAATGCTTCTTGATCAAAGAATAACAATAAATTCACAAAAGTGAAAGAACACATGATTTCTCTAATAAACACAACTAGTTTTTATACTTTAAAATTTCTTCTCTTCAAATACATTTGAGTGAAAGATGCTCACTGAGTGAAACAATTTTTCAACATATAAAATACTTGCAAAAATAAAATAATTAAAAAGAACAAGGTCTATAGCATAGAAGAGAACTGAAGAAATAAATAAATAAAAAAGTAAAGAGGAGAAATTATAAACCTTTGATGAGACAACTTAAGTGTGCTTCCGAAACAATCCATAAACAAAAAATCCATTCTAATAATGCAAGAAAAAAAAGTTAAAGAGGAGGACACTTTATATTTTCATTAATCCAAAATTAAATTATTTCAAGGATCTAAAAGGAGGTACCTTAAAATCTCTTCTTAATTCTTATTTACTTCACCAATAGTTGAGAGTTGAAACCTTGACAACAACTACAAAGGTAAGGATTTTACAAAGGAGCAAAACTATAATAACATTTCAACCATTCTAATAAAAAATTTAAAAATTTAAAAAGTAAACAAAGGCAATGGATAACATTGTATTAGAAGGCAAGCAGAAGATGCATTCTATATCAGTAACCAAACAATTTAATAGGGCAAAAACACACCCTTTCCAATTCAATAACAAAACACTGAAACATATTTAATTATATTATAAATAAAATACATCAATACACTCATAACAAAATTGATATCAATACTTAAAAAATAGTATTTGAGTAAAAACAAAGATTTACCCTTATATGGCTCAATTTTTTTAGCAAAAGATCTAAAACAATTAGTGAATTGACAATCCATTTATGTTACAAACAAAGATGAAATAAAAAGACATTAAAAAAATAAATTAACATACAATCTTATTTCAAGTATATAATGTTTAACCAATTTTGAAACTCCAACTTGTTCACCTTTATCTATTTTTAATCAAGAGAAACACCATTTAAATTGCCTCTTCGTATCAGCATATCCTGTGTGTAATAAGATGATAAGAGGGGCGACACCTTTGCTTGAGACAAAAAAAAAAAAAAAATCATCCTAATGTTTAACCAATTTAATACTAATATAAATTTTAAACCAATTTAGAAATTTTAACATCACATTTACCTAGTTTTAATCAAGAGAAGCACCAGATGAATTGTTTTATGATATCAACAGAGCTTGCAGGTAATAAGACCAAAATAAATTTTTATTTTTGTAAAAAAGAATTTGATTAAAGAGATACAAAGAAATCTAAAGAAGAGTTTTCAACCGTTTTAACATTATATCATTAGGCAAGATACAAAGGGGATACATTTTGTATTAGTAACCAAACACATTAAATAGAGCAAAAATATTCCCTTTCAAATCCAGTACCATATATCATTGTCGACTCTCTTTCTAAATAAAATATCATCCCGTAAAAAGAGTAAATTGTTGAACAAATGCAAAGTAATGAATGCAGAAAAATAAATTGATGAAAAATTAATTATATGAACTAAATAAATTCTAAGAGACATTCAAAAAAATTGGAGAAAACGTATAAAAAGGAAAAAATAAAAACATTTTAACTGGTTAATTTTTCTAAATCACAGTCTAAAGAGACGGGGCCATCGGCGTGCATGTTCTAGCTTGCAAAAACAACTTCTAGTGATGTCGAACACTGATAGCGAGAGAAGGAACATAGGATTTTGCAATATGACTAGAGCTTAATGCAGGTTGTGACTTTGCACTCAAAACTATTTTTTTTAAAAAAAAAAAAAAAAGCAAATAGGCACAAATTGCATAGACAAAATCGCATAAGTGCTAAACATTTTGAACTTTGAAGTTTTGGAGAGTCCACAGAAAGAAAAAAACAAAAAAAACCCATAAACCCTTACAAAAGTTTACAATTTTTTTACAATTTTTACAAAAACACCCATGGACAAAATCGCATAAGTGCTAAACTTTTACAATTTTTTTCCTGTCCTCTGATGCTTTTGTCTTGATGTATGCCACATGTTTGTGATGAAACCTCTTACAAAGAAAAAATAAAATAGCAAAAAGCAAAAAGAAAAATCGAATAATGAAGAAGAGAAATTGAAGAGAACCTGAGTTTTTTTTTATAAAGCCTGCTCAGAAAGAGGAACTTTTAGATAGTGGTTTTGTTTATGCGTCAAAAACATCATTCTTATCAAAGTTGTATTGCCTATTCAGTTCTCAAATATTTTGAGATAAATGTTTGAAACTTAAAAATAATAATTAGAGAATGAATATTCCATAAATTGTTGCAAAAAAAACCCACCAATGCATTAATTATTAAACTAAAATGTATTTTTTTCATTGAATTAGTAATTAACAAGCATTTATGCAATAAATTAATTATTAAAATAAAACTAACAAGCATTTATGCAATGCATTAATTATTAAAATAAAACGTATTTTTTTCATTGAATTACTAATTAGCAAGCATTTATGCAAAAAATTGTATTTCCAAAAATTCTACATCTACTTCCTTTTGTATACATAAACCAACACAAAAACGCATAAGAAGTACTATAACTTTCGAACTTAAAAGTTTTTGAAAGTTCACCAAAAAAACACTTGTAAACCCTTAAAAAAATGAAAACTTTTACAATTTTATTTTTGGTTCTTCGATGCTTTTTGTCTTTGATGTCTGCCACAGGCTTGTGATGAAACCCCTTTCAAAGAAAAAACAAAATAGCAAAATCAAATATGGAAGAAGAGAAATTGAAGAGAACCTGAGTTTTTTTTTCGGGTCCTCTGATGCTTTTGGTCTTGATGTATATTGCAGGTTTGTGATGAAACCTTTTACGAAGAGAAATTATAAGTTATTATTTGCCCCCACAAAAAAAATTATATATACACACGTGAGTCATTTTTTACTCCCAAAAAAAAAAAAAATTGTCTTTGCAAACATATATATATATATATATATATATATATATATATATATATATATATATATATATATACACGCGCGCGCGCAGAAAAGAATTGGAAAAAAATATAAGAAAACAAAAGTAAGCCTTTGAAGTTTGAACCACTTAATAAGAGAAAAAAAATGAAAATTACTTATAAAAAAATCAAAAGCAACGAATTATATTAAATTTTAAAATCATTTATCTTTATATACAAATTAGATTTATTTAAAAAAAACTAAAACTAAATATTTAAGTTGAGATAATTGAAATTTAAAATGTAAATTGTTTTTATGTTGAGAAAAATACAAAGGAAGAAATTACACTATAAGAAACCACATGTCAAAAGGAAAATGAAAAAAACAATGACAGTTTTTCAATATTAACTCAAAAATATATAATATATTGATTGATATTGATAATATCTAATAATATTTAGAATATATTATGAATCATTCTATTATATATATATATATATATATATATGTATATAATCTAAGGTAGTTGTAACCAAAATATCTATAGTTACAACTTATATTAAGGAAAAAATAGTGAGGATTTATATTCATTTAGATTGGCAACGAAAAAAATATATTATTGGAGATTCTATTTATTGATGGAGATGTTAGAATACAAAATTGTCTCTGTTTTTTAGTGCAACTTTTTTTATTCAATACAAATAAAATAAAATAAATCTTCTTTAGTAATTATGCCAAAGTCGTTACTTCATCTAAAAACAAAGTTCAGATTTGAATGTGTACTCAATGTACTTTGGAGGTTTCCTGTGTACTTTTACGAAGGAGTTCACTTCAACAACAATATGCACAACCATTTATGGCCTTTATTTCCCACGCAATCATCTTCAAATAGTAAAATTTATTGGAAGATATATAAAATATATAACGTCCCTCTCCCTTCCCTTTATACTCTCTAAAATTGTAAACTTCCCAAGCTTCACCAAAATTATGATATTTTTATTTATTTATTGAAAGAAATACAAAAACCAAAACAATAATTATGTGGGAAAAAAAAGAAGTCTAGAAGATAGAAAACAAGATGAAGGAAGAGGCAATATATTTTGTATTCTATTCAAATCACACCTCTTTCTTCTTCAAAAAGATAATTTCTCTTGTTACTTCCCTCAATTACTCTTCTCTGCCTTTTTTTTAATCTCTTAACTCTTATTTTAGGTTTAAATCGTTTTGATAAATATCAAAAAGTTCAGAATTTATCCCTGTAAATTTTTTGATATGTTTTCCATCCTCATAAAATTAAAATGTGTTGTTTTTTGTCCGGAGTCAGACTTAGACGAATTCGAACTTACGTAACATTTTTTAAATCTTAGATTATGTGTTAAAATATGTTTTTCATCCTTATAAATATTAAAATGTCTGAAATTCATCCCTTCAAATTTTGAGTTTTTTTTCGTCCTCAAAAAATTGAAATGTGTTACTTTTTGGTTTGGACATAGTTTCAGAGCATCACTCATTCATTGATTCCATTAATGGTTCAGAGCATCACTCAGGTTCGCTACAAAATGCATAAAAAATCCCAAAAAATTTGTAAATTTCTCCTTTCTAACCTTCTTCTTCCCTAACTTTCTTCATCTTCTTCAAATTTAAATAAACAATTTTTCTTTTTCTTTTTTAAATGTTTTGTTCAACTGCAATGGCCAACACCACCTGATTGACCATGTCATCATCATCATCATCTTCTTCTTCTTCTTTAAATTCCCCTTTCTTCCGAAAACCTAACACCTTCACCCCCAAACTCAATGTTATGAATATCAATTCCAATGTTCTATCGAAATCAAATATTTTCGACAAATTCAACAACTTGACTTCCGAATTCACCTCACTCTCTCGCCTGGTGGACAGAGAAGGTGAAGAAAGTTAGGAAAGAAAGAGGTTAGGGAAGATGGATTTACAAATTTGTGAGTTTTTTTCCTGTATTTTGTGGCAGTTTTTAACCCCAAAAAATCACACACTTCCATAGCCATCAATGAAATCAATAAAAGAGTGACACATAGGTTTGTCCTAGCAAAAAAGTAATAGATTTTATTTATTCAAGGATGAATAAAAGACTCAAAATCTGGAGAGACGGATTTCAAATATTTTGATATTTATAAGGCTAAAAAATCTATTTTAGCCTATAATTTAATTTTTTGAAAATGCCATGTAGGCTAAAAAAATAGCACATTTCAATTTTATGAAGACAAAAAATATACCAAAAAATTTTATAGGTACAAATTTTGAACTTTCAATATTTATCGAAAAACATATTTTATCTCTTATTTTATCAATATAATTTCAAGGGTCTATTTAAGTTTTTCACTTTTGATAAAAAAAAAAAAAATCTTAAACTCCTCTGTTTTTACTTAGAATTGGGGTACACAGGACCCATCTTCTTCCACAAGGTGATGATTATTCTACGGTGCTTGTATTTTTTTTTCTTCTTATCCCCTGTTTTTCTCAATTAGTTGACTTTTTGAGTTCAAATCTTCATTATTTTTTTTTAATCGAAAAGAGGTGAAGAAGGGTCTGAAATTGTTTTCAGTGGAAGCTCATTCCTCTCCATTTGAAAATTCAGAATCGAGGTGTAAACTTGATAAGGGATTTTCTTACTTGCCAATCTTATGGCTCCCTGGAAGATGCGAAGCTTGGTATTATTTTCTTATTCTTATAATTGGAGTTCTATGATTTTCTTATTAGTATTTTGTTATAATTGGATTTCTATGATAAAATAAAAACATCCATCAGTTTTTAAAATAGTCAGCCACTGTTTTGGTCGCTAAGGTTAGAAATTCGTTAGTTTCTAAAATTAAAAGAAAAAAAAATCCCTACCAAAAAGTTGATACTATAAATAAAATCAGACTCAAGACTCTTAAGTATAGTTTCATATTTAAGTTTTGTACATGAAAAATAATTATTGAAAAAAGAACATTCATTAAAGGTAATTGTCTAGATTTTTTAATGGAGATTAATTATTAATAAGAGTAAATACTTTTTCACATATAATATAATATAGTTATAAAAAAATGTTGTCCCTAGTAATTGGAATAACACGTAGAGGGATATGTAAACAGTAAACACTTGTGTGACACTTAACATATCAAATCAATACTAACAACCCCATGTTAGCCGATAAAAGTTACATTACATTTGAATTAGCAAGATTAACAAAACCAGTCCAAGAGGTTTTTTTAATTAACTGGATAATCTTTAAAATTTATATTACAAATGAATTTTATTTCTTAATTTTGATAACTATGTCTAAAATTAAAAATAAAATGTCTAAAACTAAAAAAATACTTGATTAATTAATACCCAAAATAAGCTCATTGATCAAAGTCAATGACACATACTTATTTTAAGAATCAAATACAATGATATTACTAAAATAAAGCACTAAATTTACTTTTAAAATAATATTTTGAGTAAAATATGTTTGGGGTTCTTGTAAATTTTGAAAAGTATTAATTTCATTCTTATAAAAAATTTCGTATTAATTTGGTACTTCTAAAAATAAAACATATTTTTACTAGTATTCAATGATAACTCTGTTAGATGATAATCTGACTAGCTAATAACTTACCCTGTAATTTAATTACAAATAAATTAAAAAAATTGTGGCAGTTAAAATCCCCCAAAATGGATGAAACAATTTTTTGCTTCTAAAAATCACAACAAATTTCAATTTTTTGTCACTTTCTAAATAATTTTCTTGCACTTTTGATCAGATTAGGGAGGAAGATGCACCAACATTGGGTTTTAGTGTTTTTTGAGTGTGTTTGGGAAGGTAGAAAGAGAAAATAATTAAGCTTGTTAATCACGTCAAGGAACCGTTTAATGAAGTTACCACAAAGGACCAATAAAAATATGCTTTATTTTTATAGGAACCAAAATAATATGAAAAAATTTATGAGAATGAAATTAATATTTTTCAAGTTTTACCTAAACCCCAAACATATTTTACCCTAATATTTTTCGTCAAAAAAAAAATGGTGAGTGATACCACTTTTACATACCAAATTAATACTCTCCTCTTTAATGTTTTGATCATTGTATTGTTTTATGTTTCTTGTTAGGCTTAAAATATGTTATTTGATCATACATGGTATGAAAAAACCCAATTTGTATCCGGTTACATTAAAACAAATTGAATGGGTTTTCAAAACAAGTTCGGTTCAAATCAAACTGTTTTTCTAAATCAATTCAGTTCACCAAACTGTTTTTCTTCTAAATTGATTTTTTTTATATAAAATAGTTTGCAAACTAGTTTGAAAACCTATTTAGTTCTTAAACCAATTTCTGAATCAGTTCAATTTAGAATTAGTTCTTTAAAACCAGTTTGGTTTGAAACCGGTTCTCTAAAACAGTTTGGACATTTGGATTTAAGAATTGAACCTGTTAAAATGGTTTTTTTTTTAATGAACCTGTTTTTGCACATTCTTACATTCTATTATTGTTAACATAGATTTTTCAACAGTGACAAAAAGAAGGACAGAATTTGATATATTGGTACTTGTCATGTTTGCTTTTAAAACCAAAGACTGTTTGAAAATTGCCTTGATTAATGATTAGGACTCATACGTTTGGAGAATTAAAGTTCAAAGTACACACAAATTGTAGGTAGGGGTGTACATATAAACTGGTTCAAATCGAATCGTTTTCAAAACTACATCGAACTGAACTGGTTTTTTAACCGAACCAGTTTGGTTAAATAAAACGAGCTAGTTTTCCAAATAATTTCGGTTCGAATCAAATTAGTTTTAAAACTGGTTTGGTTCACTTAATAACCAATTTTTTTTTCTAAAATCTGAATAGTTTTTTTAAAGAAAAACACAGTTTGTAAATTAGTACGAAACCAATTCATTCTTAAAACCAGTTTACTGGTTCGAAACCAGTTCAATCCCCAAACCAGTTTTTAAAACAAGTTTGGTTAAAACCAGTTCAGTTCTGAACTGTTTTAAAAACCGATTCTCAAATTTAGTTAAAAACCAACTCGTTTAAATCAATTTAGAACTAGTTCGATTCGGTTTTTTCCCCCAACCGATTTTTGCACACCCGTAATTGTAGGGATGTGAACCTTTGTTCAAAGAAACCTTTGCGGTAATTGCCCGATCAATTTAATCTAAAAACTTAGTTATTGCCTTTAAAATTGCAGAGAAAAAATATTTTAAGGTTTATCTCCTTTGAATTTGATATTTTTTTTTATAAGGTTGATAGCTAAATGTTCGCTGGAAATTATAATTACAGGAGTTTTTCTAAGAAGAAGAAATTGTAAGAAGAAAAGCAGAAGTGAGACATACTTCTAGATGAAGTTCGGTAGGAAACATTCTAAGCTCTCATTTTCATGTTATGTCCTCTTCTATTGAATAATTCTATGACTAATGCTTTCTGATTTCAGATTTTTGAGACAACAACATACATATTTAACAAAATTACAAGCTGCTAAGGTTGAACCAGAACTTGGTCCTAGCCAAAATGCAGGTATTCATGATGTGCCCGTTGAAAAGGAGAGGAATTGCTTTTCCAGTTGAGGTATTGACTTTGCTTAAAACCCAACTTATAGTTTTGCATATGAAGAAAAATAAGACGAGTGTTAACACATTTTTTAACACAGTCATTCTTTATTATTAGTCAAAAATTTATTGAAAACTACAAAATTATGAGTAAAATTTGTTAAATAAGGAGTGACACTAACAAATTTTGTGTTTTCTAATAAAATTTTAGTTACTAAATTAGAGAGGGTATTGCTAATATTTTTCTATAGTAACCAAGCTAATTTTGGTCTTGAACCAAGATTACAACTATGTTCAGTTGATTTAAATGAAAAATTGAAATTGGAGTCAAATTCTTTATTGCAGATTAGCATGCACCAAGAAAGCAATGGGAGGGAAGAGCTAGAGGGAAATACACTGCCTATTACTGATAAGCCTCTGAACTTGTCAAACAATGAAAAGAAAAGTGGAAAGAAGAAAGTGTCATGGAATGATGATGTCGTTGTGACTGTACTATAGAATGTTGGCTAAGGAAACAACTAAATGTTGGCTATGGAAAATTTTGTTATTTGCTACATCATCCCGTTCGCTATTAGATGAAGTTGTAGAAGCTGATTTTGATACTAGGAAAACCTTCCACACTTAATTAGGAGCTAGGAAAAAAAAAAAAAAGCAATCAAAAGTATTTAAAGAGTATTAGATACTAAGTATCCAAAGTGGATAAGTATGTGACACAATTATGATATCACATTACCACATATTTTAAACTGTGTATACTAGTTATAGTTGATTACTTGATTATTGCCGATGCTTGAAATTGTTTGGGAACTCTGAATTAAGTAATGAAATAGATATATTTTCTATAGTTTTTCTTTAGTCTTTACACACCCAACGCTTGGTAGATGACCTTTGCTAGCTTATTTTGTTTATGAAATGGCTAAAAACAAAGATAATTCATGTGCAGTTTTGCTGAATTTTATGTGGATTTTTTGCAGAAAAGTTTTGATGTAATCTTATTCTCTGTATATATTAAAAAGTAAATCTTTTGGCTACATAACTTAGTCCCTTTTCCTTACGACTTTAAAACACAATTTGGTTGGTCGTGGGAACACAACCTTGAAGAAGCTTGCCTTTTTCCCTTAAAGCACCACAGCACCAAGCAACACTTGCACCTGCAAACCAAAGGGTTGCAAAGCTTTTCAGCATAAAATGTGCATCTGGTTCCTCTGTTGGACTTTTACTCTTCAAAAAGAAGCAAATAATGTGCATAACAAATGTGCACCTGATTCCTCTCTTGATCGACCATGATGCTTGCTGGATCTTTTTCTATAACATAATTGTAAGACACAACTCTTGAGCTTTGATGTATCAAATTGTAGAGACAAAAGGTATTGGAGATGGTGGTTGTATATTATTTTGGGAGGTGTATCCACCTTGAGTGATAAGAGATAAAAAAAAAAAAGAAGGATAAAAAACAAAATGAAATGTAATAAAAGATGTAATGAGAAAGGAAGAGAAAAATAGAAAGAAAGAAAATGAGATTATTGCAAAACTGTATGTAAATATTCAATGATAGATCCATAATTTTTTCTTAGTAGGAACAAGAAATAGTTTATAATATTTTAGAAAAATATCACAAATTTTCACAAAACACATAATTTCATTTAAAAAGAAATTTAAAATATTTAAACTTCTACTATTACAATTGTCCTATATGTATTTTTATATCTTGAAAATGTTTTATTGTCAATATTATAAAAAATTAAAAGGAAAAAGTAGTAAGATTAATATCAATTAATTCTATTTTTTATTTCTTATATTTTTTACATTCATTTTAATATATATATATATATATATATATATATTATATGGGAGTAATGTCAATTTTTCACGAGGGAGCGTGGTCAACTGATGCTGTGGAAAGGGGTAATTTCAAAAAGAAAAAGAAAATTTAAAACATTGACAGATGACAAATTTTAATTGAGTCGCAAGTTTTTTCATTCTCTTGGATATCGGAGGATATAGCAATTAAAGTTCTAAATTGAATGAAAAATGTTACATATTTTAGACATGTTAAAATCATGTTATTCATTTGATGTAATAAAAGGTATTATTTTAAATGAAATTAATTATTTATTTATTATATAATTCATATTTACACTATGAATACTTACATATAAGGATAACTTATTTATTATTTCACTCCAAGATGATAAGACCCATACAATATCATGATTGACCTTGGTCGTCAGTCATCTTCATTATGTACATAAGTAATTATTTCCAACAATTGTTGGAAGGATAGTGTAGACTGTAATTTTTTTTTTATACTGATTATGATGGTGGTGGAAGCCTTATATTGATGAAGTTAAAAAATAATATAGTGATAAAGAGAATTTTATGAAATTGTAATAATCTCTATTAAATTGTAAATATGTTATTTTTTAGTTTGAAGTAAGGTTTGATTGTATCTGAATTTACCATAATGTGTATGATATACCACACAACCTTACACAGGATGAAAACATTAATTATAATAGCTGTTATAAGAAAACAAGTAAAAAAAATTCAAGTATAAAAGCATAGTATTAAAAAAATTCGATCAAACCAACCAATCCAACTAGAAATCAATGATTTGATCAATTTCGAGTCTTTTGTTGAATTGTTCATGCCATTGGCATAATATAGCCTAATTTGACCCCAAATGGTTCTATGGTTGAACCCATAAACCTATCATTGATTTGTTTGAACAAGTTGAACTAATATTATTATTTAAAAAAAATGAAAAATCAATGAAAATTAAAAAAAATGATACATCCAAGAATCTAAAAATTGTTTAGAGAATCAATTTACCACCAAATCATAATTAATCAATAATCTTTTAACACAATTAATACATATATTTATATATAATGTTACTTATATCAATTGGTGAGATTTAATTATTTACGACCAATAACTCATTAATCCCAACCGGTCTGGTCTTCTGAAAGTATGTGTAGAAAGTATAATCCTAGGAGTCAATACCATTACCGTTTTCAAATTAGATTCTGTTTCGTACTATAAATTATGCTCATTTCTTAATAATCCCTTGCTAAATAAGGAAAATTTAACCTTAGCAATTTTCTCTCATTGCCTAAATATCACGGTTTTAAAATTCGGACCAACCCGGCCTGTCCGACTGGTTGGACAGTGAACTGGAGCCTGGACCCAGTCGGGTAAAGACTTGGATCGACTGTGCTTTCAGTCCGGATCCACCCGAACGACCCGGCTAGATTATGGTCGACCCAGTGACCCGTCAACCCGGACCAGGTCACTATTTTATAAAAAAAAAAAGTGTTGCAAACACATTACGGTGTCATTTTTCTTTGCCGTCTTCTTATGTCTTCTCCGTTCGGGGGGGGGGTGGCTGTAAGTGGAGTTTTTGTTTTGGAGGGGGTGGGAGTGGGGTGGAGGCGCTGTGAAAATAATAGGAATACATACAATAATCAAGAGGAGGTGAATTGGTTTAATCTTGGTTTTTTAAAGAAACCTTTAGATAATTAGAGTTATAGGATCTTAATCACAATTGAAACAAAAAATGCTTCAAATTAATCAAATCACTCAGCCTAAGAAAACAATTGCTTAAAACAAAACTTGTTGAGTAATGTAGATATCACCAAGAACCACAAATCAAGATAGCAAGAAGAAATGAAGGAATAGAAAACAACACAAGAATTTATACTGGTTCACTTCTCAAGAGAAGTTACATCCAATTCTTCTAATCAACACTAGATTAGAATTCCACTATTATCAGTTTTCAGTTCTTATAACCTTTACAACAATCACTCTTTATCAAACCTAGATAAAGAATAGAAATCTAAAACCTTATTATATTCCTAATGATCAAGACATAGAGAACCCTTCTCTACTCTTCCCTCTAGAGAAACCCACTCTAGTAAAAGCTTAAACAATCCTTTACAAAAATTACAAACAGTCAAGAATTCAAAGACGAATTTACAACACGAGTTAATGGATAGAGACAACCTAATGATCCAATGAATATGAATGAATATGATTTACCAATCAGAGTTGAAATGCAGAAATCAATTTCAGACCTTTCTCTCCAAAAACTTCTTTGAAAACTTTGTCCAAGAAATCTTTCAATACACCATGAAGATTTAAAAGGTGGACAATAACTATCTAGCTCAGAAAATCCTTTCTTACTTTGAGAAAGCTTTGAAATTTCGAAGTCAAGAGTTATACAATTCAGACAAACTCACGTGCTATTTATAACAAACTTTTGTAACAGACTGTAATCAATTAAATCGTCATTATAATCGATTAAAATGTTCTTAGCTCAATCTGGATTTTATTATGAACAAAGTAATCGATTAAAACGAGTTGTAATCGATTAAACCAAACATGTTTTAGTTCTGAAATAAACTAATGCAATCGATTACAAAATATGGTAATTGATTAAGACAGACATGTACATTTTCAGAATAAGCCTAGGTAATCGATTACTGATTGTAGTAATCGATTAAGGCAATCATGCATATTTAAAAATGAACTTGAATAATCGACTATAGTATAATGGTAATCGATTAAGACGGATTATCATGGTTTACATTTTGTGCTATGTAATTGATTACAAGTAGCTAGTAATCGATTAAAGTGTTCTTCATAACTTTTTCAGAATCAAACAAAAGCTGGTAATCAATTAAATATTTGTGTAATCGATTAAAATAATAATATTTTGTTTTTCCAAAAACTTAGCCATGAGAAATTATCTCCTTTTTAAGACATGAACAACTTTGATGCTTTAGTAAAATAATGTATGCATGTTGATGGTCATGTTCATGCAACGCAAGAATCATAAGATTAGCCTCTCATACACTTAACCCATTACAAATGCCTTGACATGTGAAAAGCTAAACAAGCTCCGTCTTTGACTTGATCTTCTTCCGCTCCTCCTATATTCAACACGCTAAAGTTAAGTGAAGTGTGGGTGGGTGGAGGCGATGGGTTTTGTTGTGGGGTGGGGGAGGAGTGGAGCTGGATCCATTTTTTTTTTTGGTTCGGGAGGGGGGTCTCGAGGCACGAGGGTTTGTGGGAGAGGGTGGGAAGTTGTGTTGGCTTATACGTTTCACAAGACACGAGGGGTTTGTTGGGGGGGTGTGTGTTGGCTTTTACATTTTTTTTAAGGTATTTGATGGATGAAATTTGGTGAAATTATTCAATAACAAAATTATTTTTTAAATATTTTTTCTTTTTTTTCAACCAAGTATTTGATTTTAAAATTAATTAAATACTTAAAGTCTTAAACTCTGTTTTTAATAGTGAATAAGTTGTATATAAAAGTGAGTTTATCTTTTTTTTTTGAATAATGATTTTTTAACATTTTGATATTTAATTATTTATGTTATAAAATTATATTAATTTATATTTTTTAAATATTTTAATATAAGTATAAAAATTTATAATTTTTATTGCAGATCAAATTATACACGTCATTCAATAACCCATTGATTCAACTAGTGATCCAATATCCTAAGATCAGTCATCGATTCGGTTTTTAACATTACGAAATATTTCCATCACTCTACTCTAGTAGACACACAATCCGCAAAGAAACCTCTCCCAAAACCCACACTCCCACTTCCAAAACGATGTCGTCTTCGGAGTCCCAAGACCCCGCCGCCGCCGCTTCATCGGATGCTCAAGTCAGCAAAAAGGCTGCTAAGAAGGAGGCCGCGAAGCTGGAGAAGCTCCGCCGCCGCCAGGAAATCGCCACCTCGTCCGCCGCCACGGCCAACCTCTCCGTCGACGAGGAGGACCCTCTCGGTGGAAACTACGGCGACATGCCGCTGGTGGAGCTGCAGTCTAAGACGCCGGCAGACGTCGGCGAGTGGACGCGCGTGGAGGCGCTCGGCGGCGCGCTGGAGAACAGGTCAGTGCTGATTCGCGGGAGGGTGCAGGCGATTCGCCCCGTCGGGAAGAAGATGGCGTTTTTGGTCATCAGAGAGAACGGTTTCACCGTTCAATGCTTGGTGCAGGCGCAGGCCGATACGGTGAGCCCGCAGATGGTGAAGTTCGCCGCTGCACTCAGCCGCGAGTCCATCGTCGATGTCGAAGGCGTTGTTTCGATCCCCTCCGCTCCCATCAAAGGCGCTACACAACAGGTTCGTTCGTTTTTAGTTAGGGTTTTTGAAGTTTGTGATCAGGTTATGGTTTCTCTTCAATGCAATGCTCAACGTAGTAGCCGTCATACAGGTTTTGATGAGCCACTTTCTAAAAAATATATATATTGCCAGTTGGAAATTCTATGAAAATTGAAATCATTGAATAGTGTTTTTCAGTGAATAATATTATAATGATTTATTTGAAGATTTGGTAGGTTGAAGATTAGTGATTGAATTTGAAGTTTGTGATTGCCAGTGGAAATGCAGTTTGTACAGTTTATACAGTTTGTGATTGCCAATTAGAAATGCTGTAAAAACTAAAAATATTGAATAGTGTTTTGTTTGAATAATATTATATGATTTACTTGAAGATACGTATTTGCATGTTTATTTTATTTTGGTAGGTTGAAGATTAGTGGTTGAATTTGGAGATTGTTTTTGTTGAGTGGGTTTGTTTATTCTTGTAGGTGGAAATTCAAGTGAGGAAGTTGTATTGTGTCAGTAGGGCTGTTCCTACTCTGCCTATTAATCTTGAGGATGCTGCTCGAAGTGAAGTTGAAATTGAGAAGGCTCTTCAGGTATTTTGAGTAAATATGTTTGGGTAGTTGTTTGTTTGATGTATCCTGTTTGTTTGAGGAATTCACTGTTATTATTTTGATCTTGCTTTATGTGCTTGTTAATGGGAGCTTTAATGGGTGCAGGCTGGTGAGCAACTTGTTCGTGTTAATCAGGATACACGTCTGAACTTTAGGGTGCTTGATGTGCGAACGCCAGCTAATCAAGGGATTTTCCGCATTCAGTCTCAAGTTGGAAATGTAAAGCATATTATCTTTGATGCTATTTTGATGAGTTTAATTATTTACTTTTTAATCACTGTTGGCACCAGTTGGGGTTGCTTCAAATTTAAGTTTGAAATAAGTGCTTACTGATAACTGAGACATTTGCATAAGAAATGCATTTGCAGTTGGATTCTGAGTCAAATGCTTTGTTTAACTTTCCATTGTTTTGTTGGGCAGGCGTTTAGACAATTCTTATTATCTGAAGGTTTTTGTGAAATCCACACTCCAAAGTTGATAGCTGGATCTAGTGAGGGAGGAGCTGCTGTTTTTAGACTGGACTACAAAGGTCAACCTGCATGTCTGGCCCAGTCACCTCAGCTTCACAAGCAAATGTCTATTTGTGGAGATTTTGGCCGTGTTTTTGAGATTGGTCCTGTGTTTAGAGCAGAAGACTCCTACACTCACAGGCATCTGTGTGAGTTTACAGGTCTTGATGTTGAAATGGAGATTAAGAAGCATTACTTTGAGGTATATTTGGCATGTAGGAAAATATTATGTGTTTGCATTTAAAACTATTGAGAGATAAGAATGATTTACTGATGATTTGAGTTTTTGGGCAGGTTATGGATATAGTTGATAGATTGTTTGTCGCAATGTTTGACAGTTTGAACCAGAATTGTAAGAAGGATCTGGAAGCTGTGGGGTCTCAGTACCCATTTGAACCTTTGAAGGTGGTTATTTTGTGTCGCCTTAATTATCTTATGTAGTGGATTTGTTATGGTATCAGCTGTATATTGTTTTACTTGATTTGTTAGGTAGTGTGTAACTAATATGAGATGCAAATGAATACATGCGTTACATGTTCTTCTTGTTTCTGATCTGACAATAGCCATGTTAATGTGCAGTATCTGCGGAAGACACTACGGCTTACATATGAAGAAGGGATTCAGATGCTCAAGGTATGGATAAAATTTCTCAACTAACTAACTTGCAAGTGGTGGATAAAAAAAGGAGATATTATGATGATGATGATGATGATGTGGGAATCTTACATCTTTATTTTATTGCCTATTTCATAACACTTGAGAGAAGAAGGGGATGTGTGTTTAAAGCGCTGATGGGAGTATCCCTTGCACATTTTAATCTATAGATTAGCATACAAACAATTCTCAACAATCATGCATGTCAATATATCAACATCATCGACATCAACATCAACACCACCTTTAAAATATATGAAAATTAAAAATAATTTGTATCATAGATTCTGAAATTATATTATAAATGTCAAAGAAAAAGGTAAAATGATAGACATCAACGAAAACAAAATGGGAAAGATAGAATAATAAAACCAAGAGGGGAAGGAAGTTTTACAAAAAAATCAGGTCCTCTATCGTGAAAAGTATTTATTAGTGATTACAACTAAGTAATATTCTTTCGCAATCCAAAATATCAACCAAAAAAGCCAATAATTTGCTGGATAATTAACTATAGTAAATTAAAAAAAGGTTGTTATAAAATCTGTTTGCAGACGAACCTTTTGTCAAGTGTTGGATCTTTTGGTCTTGGGAAGTATGCTTTTGCTTTCCTTCAGTTATCTTGAAATTTTGGTCTTAGGAAGCACTTTATGTTGGATTTCCCCTTTACCTATCTCTAGCCAGTTTGAGACCATTGCGTCACCAATGAATTTTCATGAAGCATAGTTAAAACTGTGTTCATATAAAGCTAAGACATATTTGTTTTCATCCAATTAGAGTCTGAGAGCAGATAATAGTAACCAGGAACAACCCTAATATAAATTGAAATAGTTGAGCGTGTTTTCTTTTTCCCTCTGTTGAACGGACTTTCAATGGGTATCCAAACTGGCACTAAAACTATAGGATGGTAGGATTTTACAGTATGTGTGTTTTGCAACTAGTAACGATTTTTTGGCTTTGCAGGATGTTGGAGTAGAAATTGAACCTTATGGTGACTTGAATACTGAAGCGGAAAGGAAATTGGGTCACCTAGTCTTAGAGAAGTAATTCCTCGTCCTTTTACCACTAAATATTGTCTTTTGTTGTGAGCTGTTATTTAAGCTAAGCTTTTACTGTTATTGTATTTAGATATGGCACGGAGTTCTATATCCTTCACCGGTACCCTTTGGCTGTAAGGCCATTCTATACAATGCCTTGCTATGACAATCCTGCATACAGCAACTCGTTTGATGTCTTTATTCGAGGTTTGCAATCAGTTATTTTCTCATACAATGCGTTGTTATGACAATATGGTCCAATTGACTCAGAATGTCTGGTTTAACTGTCATGTTTCTTTGAATATATATGTATTTCCTAGAAGGTTGCGATTTCTGTTCCGGTTCTGATTTGAACTTCTGTGGGTTCCTTGTCCCTTAGGTGAGGAGATAATTTCAGGAGCTCAGCGTGTTCATGTGCCAGAACTTTTGGAACAACGTGCAGCAGCTTGTGGCATCGATGTCAAAACAATATCTACATACATTGATTCTTTCAGGTATTGTTTTTTTCCTCTTCCTCTGTAGCTTATATTTTGTGTTTGTGCCTCTTCTTCCTACTTAGCTGATATTGATCATTTCCAGATATGGGGCACCACCACATGGTGGCTTTGGAGTAGGGTTGGAGCGTGTAGTGATGCTCTTCTGTGGCCTGAATAACATTCGCAAAACATCACTCTTTCCTCGTGACCCACTTAGGATTGCGCCATGATAAAATCATATCCCAACAGTTATTGCTCAAATATTTAGTTTTTACAATTTTTTTATGTTGAATCGTGAAAACATTATTTAAATTCTCAGTATTGGAGCTGATACTTAAATCCACCGTGATAAAAAAAATGTTTTGACTTGATGTATTGCCACTGTGTATTCGATTGACCCACTTTTAGAATGTCCGTCTTTCTCCTCTTAATCAGAAACCAGGTGAAACAATGATAACTTTGATCCCATGAACATATTTTAGCTTGAGATTTGGAACTGGAAATGACTTAATTTTTACTTTTGCATATATGAATTCATGTATGCATTCAAATAAAGTAGCATTTTGTTAAACAATATAAGTTAAGTACTATTATTACTATATATTAAGTAAATATTAATTTCATGTTAAGTGTAACATTGAGTTTTATGTTGACTGTCGAGGGTCTAACACAATCCTCTTCCTTAACTCGGGCTTGAGACCAGCTATGAAAAGACATAGGCAAGTTTATCAAGTAAAATATAGTTAAACTATAGTAATTTAATGTTTTCTTTACTGCATTAAATTATAGTAATTTAATGTTATATATTTATTTTTTATTTAATTTCTCTTCAGTCAAATTACCTATTTTTATCTCCCTCTATTTCCATCTTTCCTACTAATCATTGGTCACTTGGCATGCTTTTGGTCCACTTTGAGTTTCCCTTATTGCCAACTAGCATTGTCGTAAGTTCAGACTAATTTCTTTATTTCTTTTTTCTGATATGATTAGCTACTTAACTTTATTGAATGTGGTGATTTTTTAGTGTAAGTTTTTCTTGGTGAAGTTGTGAAGTTTGGAAAATGGATGCAGGCGATTTCCATTGATTTTGGTTCTAGCCTTCTCGGGTAGGGACATAAAATTTAGTCTAAAAAATGCTATATAATGATTACGTTGACTTTTCTACGTGTTGGGAAAATGATTTATGTGAAGAGGAAGTTACATCTCACATCTATTAATTATTAATCAATCAAAATAATCTCTTTAAATATTTTTTTCAATTTTCTCGTAATTATTAGTGGATTTATTTATCATCTATTCTAATTAATTTGTATTAAAAATGTAGTTGGTGTTAAGAGTGTAGTTGGTGTTGATTTATAAAAATGACATTTTACACATTAGTTTCACATCTAACTAAATTTTTTTATATCAATAAAAATATTTATTTGTTTTATAAAATTTAACTATATAAAAAATAAACATACATAAATAATAAAATATTTAAGATATATATACACTTTTACTCATCTTATTTGTATTCCTTTTTTTTCAATTTTTCTTTTCATTCTTTGTTACATTAGTTAGTTATTATAAAATAATAGTAACAATAAAAGGTGAAGCTCGATCAATAGCTTGAGGTGGAAGCATTGAAATCGATATAAATGGACATTGGGTTTGAGACAATGTCATCATCGCTTGGCTCCAAACAACTTTACATTTCAGTCCATGGGATCATCATACATGCTGCCTTCTCCACATTCATGATGCTGCTAAGAACAGCACTCAATGAGATACATACCCCACCAAATTCGATCCTTCATTGTCTCAGCTAAAGAGTTTATTCTCTGACAGACAATTGGAACACAACCATGAGGTTTCAGTTCAGATCAACCAGTTTTGGGATCGCCAAACCAACCCAGTCCCAAGCTGCCCAAGAGTATCTCCCTGCTAGGATAACACACTGTTACAAATCCCTCAAAGTTGGCAAACTAATGCAGGATAAGAACATTGTAGTGGCCTTGGATGGAAAGCAAGAGGTGGTGGATCAATTTGAAGACATCAAACTCAGGTACTAAAAATCAATAAATTATGAATAAACCACCATTTTGGTGCCTGGAAATGTACAACGATGTCACGTTAGTCCTTGAAATTTAGGAATTTTTAAATAAGTTTATGAAATTTCTGACGTTTTAATCAAGTCTTTGCACTTAACTGTCATTTTAGTTTCTAAACATGTTAATATTATTACTTAAGTCTTATTTTTTAAAAAAAAAAAATTAGACTAATGTAATTGATAAATTATACTTTTAGAGACTTAGATTTCCACTGTTTCAAGGACTAATATGACATCATTGCACATTTTCAGGCTTATGGGGGTAACTTTAATGTGTAAGAGAGGTGTTAGTGTAGTAATTTTTTCAAATAATTAAGGAGTTAGTGTTGAGAGATAGAAAAAATAAGACAGTTCTATGCAATCTCACAAAACTTAAAAGGAGTGTCAATATAAGTTATTCTATTAAAAAAATTATGTGAAAAACTTCAACTCTTTAAATTAGATAGTATTATAATTTTATAGTTTAAATTTGTTTTTCATATCTGGAAAATAGTTTGTTTCTAGATTACTATCTCAAATTCATTTTTGGTCAATTATGTACTTGAAATTTTTTAATATTTTAACATAGTATATTCCGTTAGTCATATTCTGTTAAGTGTTGATGTGGTAGATGAAGTATCACGTCATCAACCCTAATCACTAACACATAAGTGCCACAACATTTTTTATTATTTAAATTATTTAAAAATTCAATTCTCTTTTTTCTCCTTCTCCAACGGAAAACAAACCCGCACCACCATCGCCATCCAACCCCGCTCCACCGTCGCCATCCAACCCTCATGCCAACTGCTCGCCAGCATCTTGAACACGAGAAATCGCACACTGGAAAGTGGACGTGCACGTCAACCCGACCTAGCCAAAACAGGTTCGAGTCCATGCACTCCTTGTTGTACATCATGAACACCATCACCCTCTCCTCGCCGCAACAAGCGCTAACGATCGCTTCCATGAAGCTTTGGATTCTCAACATGGTAACCACCGTCGCTGTCCCCGATTTCGGTTCCATAAATCGGTCCAGATCCTCCACCATGATTACCAACTTGCCGTCTTTTGCATCAATAGAAACTTTACATCCGAAGGGGAAGAAGGAGAAGGGGAGGCGGAGGCCGAGGTCAGGACTGAGGGCATAGTCGATGGCGGGGTCGGCAGTGGTGGCACTAGGTTGGACGATGGTGGTGGCATGGGGTTGTTTTCTGTTGGAGAAGGGGGAGAAGGAAAATTGAATTCTTTAAATAATTTAAATTAAAAAATGATATGACACTAATATGTTAGGGATTAAGCTTGATGATGTCATTGATGTGGCACTCTGTCTGTCACATTATCACTTAACAGAATGAGACTAACGATAGATACTACGTTAAAACATAAAAAAAATTTAAGTATGTAATTGACCAAAAGTGAATTTGAGATAGTAATATGAAAACGACCTATTTTTTAGGTACGAAAAACATATTTAAATCTAATTTATTATAATATAGATGTAGATTTTTTTATAATTATTATTGATGAATAGAAGATTTGAGTTTGGGTGGCTGAAACTTCTTCTGCACTAATTTCATTTTCTCACATGTCCCCATCTTTTTCACAAGTAGGAAAGTCAACATATAATCATTATTTAGTATCTTTTTTTGACTAAATTCTCCCAACCCTTGAACCAGAATCAATATCATTTAAAAAAAAAAGATAAGATTATTCTATTTCTATCATTAATTTTAATTTTGAATTCTTGGGTGGAAGCTTGTTGAAAGTTCCAAAGAGGAGTCTGATCATCCAAAGTCAAGCGAGAAGCACTGACTTACACTAACCTTCGATGAGAAGCATAGAGAAAAAGTAACGAACAAATACATTCCACACGTTCTAAGCACTTACCATGCCATGCAAGCAGCAAAAAGAACTATCAAAATCCATTCCATGGGGGGTAGTAGGCACTCAGTGGCGGACCTAGGAAAAATTATTTATGCCCATCAATCGCTTCTTTTAGTGATTGTGTAGTAGTATTTGAAACATGAATTATGTCAATAAAACATTCAACCTTGACTTATTTAAATAATAGACAACCTTATATCAAGCTTCTATTAAATGAAAATTGAATGCATAGGAATCTAGGGAAGCTATTACCGTGGAAAGACTCTCGCCACTTGCAATCAGTTCTCTTAGTTCACACTCAAACTCAATGTCTCATGGAGGTTCAACTTTAGAATGTGTTTTCCCTTCAATCAATATGGTAAGTTCTCCCTTCACTTGACGAATGGAAAATACTTCCTTGGCTTCACCAAGAGTACCACGCCAAAACTACAAAAACAATATCCATTGTGTCAGTTAAACAAAACTTTCATATGAGAACAAGAATTATGCATATTGATTAAGCAAACTATTAACAAAATTCTACAAAACAAAAGCATACTGATGGGTTGCTATTAAGTTTCATAAAGCTCCCTTCTACACTGAAAGCCACAAACACAAATCAAACATCCTTAGCATCACCCCTGTTAAAGATTCTGTTACGGATAAGAGATAAGTATATATTATCTTCTGTTCAAATGTTTAAATCTGTTTAAATCCCATTTGATATATTATCATAATCGCTTGAAGATAACCAACAGAAGATAAAAGATATGATCGTGATCGTGTTATCTTCCAGTTACCAATATCTCCGCATATCAAGGAAGAAGATATTGGGCTCAACCGTTCGGCCAACAAGGTCCAGGTAATATCCTATAAATACAGCCTACTCCATGGTGAAAGGTACACTAACAATTCTGACTCTCTCTTTCCATTCACACGGCACACACTGCACACCAACTGCTTCGTGTGTTTCGCTGCTGTGATCACCTTCTTCCTTAAGTTGCTTCAGTTCATAAGCTTCTTAAGAGAGAGAGAGAGCCTGATCTTAAAGAAAATCATCCAACACCACTTGTTGGACATTTCTGTTCTCTCCGAGCAGAACAATGGCGCTGTCTGTGGGAAAGATAAATTTCGAATCCCACCATCTCATAATGGCTAATACCAGAAGACACCGGAATATCAGACGTGAAGACCCACCCAGGAATCCGAATCCGGAGAATGTGGTGGCAGAAGACGCATTGTCCCACATGGCTTCATCTCGTGCGGGACCTGCAACTCATGAGCCGGCCAACACACCGGCAGCACAAGAGAACTCTGAAGCTTCACAACGCTTCATTCAGAATGCTCTCCAGTCGTTGTTGGCTCGAATGGAGAATCTGGAGAAGCGTTATGAACTCCAGCGCCAGGTAGACATCCAACGGCTGATTGCTCAGTTGGAGGATCGCGATAACAGAAGACGGGAAGAGGAACGTCGGCAAAATGCCGACGGAAGGCGAGGAGAGGAGCGTCGGCAAAATACCGACTACACGGGAGATCATGCAGAAGCCGACCAGCCCCATGCAACAGCTAGGAGATCGAGGCCAGCAACGTCGGCCCGAACAGCCGAGACCGACCAGATAGACCCTGTCGACCATTCCGTGCGGGGAAGAACGTCTCGTTCACAACACGAGGCTCATCGCTCGTCGTCGGCCATAACACCTGAACATGCTGTGGAGGAGAGACCGACGGGAGAGATCATCCGTCTTCCTGGTCAAGGCGATGACACGTACAGAAGGAAGTATAGCCGGGGCCACCAAAATAACAATCCATTCGTCGACCGCATAGTAAAAGCCCCGTTCTTGGAAGACTTCGACGATTCTTTCTTGAACAAATACGACGGGAGCCAAGATCCACAGGTACATATCGACGAGTTCGATATGCAGATGTGCGTTCGTGGAATTGATGAACCCATCATATCTCGGATCTTCGCTACGACCTTTACCGGAGACGCCCAGACTTGGTTCCATTCATTGCCGCCGAGGACCATTCGTAACTTCGAGGATTTCGGCCAAAAGTTTTTGCTGAATTTCGCAACAAGCAAGAAACAGCCAAAATCCGAATTCGCCTTGGGAAAAATACGGCAGCAGAATGGGGAGACACTACAGAGCTACTTGGACCGATTCAAGGAAGCCGCACTGCAGGTCCACGGGCTAGAAGAGAAAGTCCATGTCCACCTCTTGTCGGCCGGGCTTAACGGGTCTTCCCGACTTGCCAAGTCGATTTACAAGGACCCTGTGAAGTCCCTAAATGAATTTGGAATCCGGTCCAAAAAGTATTTGGAATTGGAGCAGATGGAAATCGCCAACTCGGCTCCGAGGGAGAATAAAAAACCCTCTTCACTGCGGAACCGACGTCCAGAAAATTTCCAAGTCGGACAGTCCAGCCGACATCCGACAAACACCCCGGCAGGCCGACCTCCGCGAGGATTCCCTGACACTCGCCACAGGCCAGGGAGATATGAGCTGAAGTTCGACAGATATGCTCCGTTGAACGCTACGCGAGGACAAATTTGGAAGGAGGTGGCTTTCACGGAGATGAGGAAGGTCGATCAACCTCCTCCCATAGTTCGAAGAGAAGGGATGGATTACACTCGGTATTGCGACTTCCACAATGGACCGGAACATACGACCGACCAATGCTGGGAGCTCCGAGATGCCATAGAGAGGTTCGTACGTGAAGACAAGTTGCGCCAATACGTAATTCGAACCCAGGGGCACCAAGCCAAGAGAAAAGCCCAACAGGAGAATAAACCATGGGACGACAAGAAGAACAAGAAGGATGACGAGTTCCCAGAGCCCGAGTTCGAATGCAACGTCATCACAGGAGGATTGGGAGGAGGAGGCGACACGTCCAATCAGCGGAAGAAGTACCTCAAGGAGGTAATGTCAGTAAGGGATTGACCGAAGTTCAAGGAAACCGACGGTGGGAGTAGCAAAAAAGACACACCCCCGTTGATTTATTTTACCGTGGAAGACTTGAAGGGAGTGGTACCCAGACATGAAGACGGCCTCGTCATAACAGGAACCATCGCCAATTTCCGGGTCAAAAGGATATTTGTCGACAACGGCAGTTCGGCCGACATCATTAACTGGAGCGTCTTCAAAAAGATGAATTTGAAGGAGGAGGACCTGAAGCCATGTCAAACCATGTTGTACGGTTTCAACGGGGAAGGTACCGGCTTAAAAGGGGCCATTGACCTCCAGCTAACACTGGGGACGAAGGAGGGCTTCAGATCGGAGAGAGTGACGTTCACCGTCGGTGAATTCCCGTCACCATACAACATCATCTTGGGAAGACCCACACTTCACAAGTGGGATATCCTGATGTCCACCAAGTATCAGAAGATGAAGATGATAGGGCACCTCAGCAAAGTCATCACGATTTGCGGAGATCAGCGAGAATCCCGTCAATGTTACTACAACACAATCAGGGAAACGGAGGGTGGCCCATCATCCCCACCTCGAATTCGGCAAGGAGAGCAGAGAGGATCCGGGGCCGAGGCTCATACATCCCGGAAGCCGGTCAATCTAGTAGAACTGGATCTACGGGATGTCGAGGAGTGAAGACCAGAGTCGGTGGACGAGCTTGAAGATGTCCAGATCGGCGGTTCCTCGGAACAGATTACGAAGGTGGGTAAGCAATGCGACCCAGAAACCAAAGGCAGGTTGGTTCAACGTCTGAGGGAAAATCAAGATGTCTTTGCGTGGAAGGCATCCGAGATACCTGGGATCAAGCCCACCTTCTGCTACCACAAGCTGGCAATGTATCTCGGCTCTAAGCATATAGAACAGAAGAACAAGAAGCTCGGCCCGGATAGGAAACAAGCCCTAGCGAAGCATATTGGAGAACTGCTGGAGGCCGGATTTATAAGGGAGATACAATACACAACATGGCTCTCCAACGTGGTCATGGTGAAGAAATCCAATGGAAAATGGCGGGTTTGTGTTGACTACACAGACCTGAACAAAGTCTATCCCAAGGATTCGTACCCAATGCCGAGCATCGATCAGCTCATAGATAGTTCAGCTGGGTTCCAATTGCTGTCATTCATGGATGCTTACTCTGGGTATAACCAGATTCCCATGCATCCAGACGACAGTGAGAAGACGACATTCCGAGGTATTGATGCTAACTACTGTTATGATGTCATGCCTTTCAGCTTGAAAAATGCAGGGGCGACTACCAGCGGATGATGAACAAGGTCTTCTCGGATCAAATCGGGCGCAACATTGAAGTGTACATCGACGATATGATCACGAAGACATCGGCGACCGGGGACCACATCCAGGATTTGGAAGAAACCTTCCAGAAACTGCGGCAGCACAGCATACGGTTGAACCCGTTGAAGTGTGCATTTGGGGTAAAAGCCGGGAAATTCCTGGGCTTTATGCTGACCCACAGGGGAATAGAGGCAAACCCGGATAAATGCAAGGCCGTCCTGGATATGCAGTTTCCGACCAACAAGAAGGAGGTCCAGCAATTAACGGGGAGGATGGCGGCCCTAACCCGATTCCTACCAAGGTCCGCGGAGAAGGCTCTTCCCTTCTTCAAGCTATTGAAGAAAAAAGCAAAGATCGGATGGAATACGGCGTGCGAGGAGGCGTTTCAACAAATCAAGACATGTTTAGCCTCACCTCCGGTATTGTCAAAGCCCGAGCCGGGGGAAACGCTCGTCCTGTACCTCTCGGTCGGTGAAGAAGCCATTAGCGCCGTGCTGGTTAGAGAAGTGGGCAAGTCACAGTCGCCGGTATATTTCGTGAGCCGAGCTATCAAGAACTAGGAACTAAGATACCAAAAGCTTGAGAAGGTGGCTTTTGCTCTGCTTACCACAGCAAAGAGGCTTCGCCTGTACTTTCAGAGCCATACCGTCATTGTACGAACGAACCAACCCATCCGACAAGTGTTGTACAAGCCGGATTTGGCAGGAAGAATGATGAACTGGGCCATCCAGTTGTCCGAGTTCGACATTCAGTATGAAGCCCGCCATGCAATCAAGTCACAAGCTTTGGCTGACTTCATAGTAGAGTTGACCCCGACGTCAGCCACTCAACAGAAGGATAAGGTGTGGAAGGTCTACGTCGATGGCTCGTCTAATGCAAAGGGAAGTGGAGCCGTGGTCATTGTTGAAAATCCCAATGGAGTATCCCTTGAGCAATCCCTCCATCTCAACTTTCCGACTTCAAATAATCAAGCGGAGTACGAAGCTTTGATTGCAGGGCTAAAGCAGGTCAAGGAGCAGGGAGCGACAAGGGTCAACGTTTTTACTGACTCGCAGCTGGTTTCCGCGCAGATCGAGGGTAGATATCAAACCAAAGGCCCTTTACTAGCCAAATATCTGGTTAAAGTAAAGGAGATGATGGCGGAGTTTGATGAAGTAGCAGTCGCCCATATCCCAAGGGAAGAGAACGCCCAGGCCGACATCCTATCAAAGTTAGCTAGTACGAAAGGGGCGGGAAACCATAGGTCGGTTATACAACAAGAGCTTGCTCAGCCGGCATGCGTCATGGTCATATTAATCGCCGAGGATTGGAAGAGGCCTATCATTAACTATTTGGAGCAAGGGATCGTCCCAGAAGAGGAGCTAGAAGCGAAGAAATTGATCCGAGAAGCGGCTATGTATGTAATCCTCGACGGAGAACTATACCGCCGCGGTCTACATACTCCATTATTATTGTGTCTAAGCTCAGACCAAGCCGAGTATGTGCTCTCGGAAATACACGGAGGGATCAACGGACAACACATGGGGGCAAGAGCTTTGGCATTAAAGGCTCTCCGTGCAGGATATTTTTGGCTGACTATGAAGGCCGACGCAGCGGAGCATGTTAAAAAATGTGATAGTTGCCAAAGGCATGCGAAAATAGTGTGGATTTTCCCGTCCGAGCTCAGCTTGATTACTGCGCCATGGCCATTTTACAAATGGGGCATGGATTTACTGGGGCCATTTAAAGCTACAGAAGGTCAAATGAGATGGCTAATAGTGGCCGTTGACTATTTTACCAAGTGGATCGAGGCCGAGCCGTTGTTCGCCATCACCTCGGCCCGCGTTCAAAAGTTCTTGGAGCGGAGCATAATAGCGAGGTTTGGAATCCCGGCAGAAATCGTTACCGACAATGGGACACAATTTGCCGACAGCATGTTCAAAGCAATGATGACCGGCCTCCATATCAAGCACCACTTCGCCTCAGTGGAACACCCACAATCTAACGGCCAAGCAGAGGCAGCAAATAAAGTCATCCTAGAAGGGTTGAAGAAAAGAATGAACGAAGCCGGCCCGAACTGGGTCGAGCAACTCTATTATGTGATTTGGGCTTACAGAACTACGGCCCAAACGGCCACCGGAGAAACCCTATTCAGGATGACTTATGGCTGTGAAACCATGATCCCTGTGGAGATCGACCAATCATCGTGGAGGAGGCAGCATGTATCTCAGGAGAACGACAATGATGCTACGCTGACAGTCGAGCTGGATTTAGTAGAAGAAGTCTGCGCTGCTGCCCATCACCGAGATCTTCATCAAAAGAGCAAATTGGCCCAAAGGTTCAACAAAAAAGTAAAATCGAGGTCCTTTGAAAAGGACGATCTCGTGTTACGTCGAGCGGACATTGGAAACAAGAACGCCCGAGATGGGAAACTAGCAGCAAACTGGGAAGGACCGTACCGAGTTGTCCAAAATCTTAGACAAGGAGCATACTTGTTGGAGACCTTGGACGGCAGGCAAGTCAAACGGACTTGGAACGCGGACAAGTTGAAGAAATACTATAGCTGACAATGCGCAGCCAAGAAGATCCATGTGTTTTCCTTTAGTTGGCTTCTAGTCGGTCATAGGGATCATGGAACTTCACCATGTGTTTCCCTTTAGTCAGCTTTAAGTCCGTCATCGGAATCATGGACGCCATGTTTTTCCCTTTAGTTGGTCATTGGGCCCATCATTGGGATCATGGGACTAGTGTGATTTCCATTAGATTTTGTGAACCGGGAACATAGAACCCGCGCAAGTCTATTTTGAAGATCACGAGCTATGTAAACTTTCATGTTTTTTCTCATCAATTGATTATGTGAACCGGGAATGTGAAACCTGCGCAAATCTGTAATTGAGATCATGAATTATTAACAAAATCCTTAATGCAAGGAATAAAAGCGACGAATCGTAATTGATAGAAGCCGACTACCATTACTTGTGCAAAGTATTCAACAAATGTTCGAAAAAGAAATTAAATACAAAATAAGACCGGCATCCCGGCCCTTCAGTTCCCACAGCCGCTCGGACCTGGGTTCTCCTCGGGCGAGTCTGCTGTGCTCGACTCCTCCTCTTCACTATCAGAAATCGTCAGTAGCTGACCATTCCCAACATAAGATTTGAAGTGCATTCCCTCGGTGTTCAGTTGGACGCCAGGGTTGAGGAAGCGAACTTGGGCCAAGGCATTATTAAAGGAAGCCTCGGAAGACCGAGCAAGTTGGGATTGGACAAACCTAAGTTCATGGAAGGCTTCATCCGCATCCTTGGTCTTCTTATCGTTTAAGGCCAGCAACTCCTTGTACCGCTCGGCAGCTTCAGCGGCCCGACCCCGGTAAACAGCCACAGATTCCTTGAACTTGGTTGCAACAGCTCGAGAGGATTCAGCTTCCGCCCGAGAAGCCTCCAGTTGGGCTCGGGCGGCTTCGAGTTCGGCAGTCAGCCTAGCCACTGACTCTTGAGCTTCTTTGGCCTCTGCTCGGGATGCCTCCACTTCTTTGGCTGAAGTAACAACATTTTCCCGGGGAAGATCCAGCTCCTGTTGAAGCCGTCGGATCTCATTCTCGGAAGCCTCAAGCTCGGCGGCCCCCTTGCAAGCCTTTTTGTTTAGAGATACTAAGTTTCCAAGCAAGGTGGCGGTCTTGTGGCAGGCCAACTCCAGCGAGCTCAACTCATCTATTTCAGGGTCGCTGAAGGGAACCAGGTTCGAATATCTTTTAGGTGCCCGGAGAACATGGAAAAGATCTCGAGTCACACCTTGGTCCCAGAGAGTTCGAGGGGACAGTTGGATGTGCTCCTCAGGAGGTTCAGGCACCGGGGCAGCATCAGTAGCGGCCGGGGCATCAGCAACGACGTCGGCCATGGGCTCATCAAGGATGTCGGTGGGTGCCTCGACCACTGGCGAAGGAGGAAGAGGGGCTGAAGGAGCCTCAGCGATCGGCTCGGCAGGAACAGGGGACGACCGAGACTCGTCAGCCGCCTTTTTGCCCTTGTCCTCGGTCTGTCTTCGCTTTCTTTGGAACTTAAGAGCTTCAAGATGTGCTGGCCGGGGGGCAGGGTTTGTGTTCATCTCGGTCGCTGCACAACAACAATAAAATAAATGTCAAGACCAGTGTTAAATATTTTCAGTGATAATCTTCAGAAGCAATTCAAACTGACCACACTGAATATAATAAGCTATGGGAGCCAAGCTTTTTGAGGCTTTGTATGACAATATGCTAGCCGCGGAAGAAGCATCCAAATCCGACAACCGAGTCTCGTCGGTTCGATAAGCAGCAGAAGGAAGATCATGATGGGTGGAAGTCCAGTACAATGGGAACTTTCAGGATCCCGAGGAAGAATCAGAGTTAGAAAAAAATGGATGTTGGCCGGGTTCGGCAACAACTTTGAAAAATTTGTCTTTAAAACCTTTAAAAGATTCGGCAAAGAGGGAGAAGAGCCGACGGTCAGATTGGCGGTCTTTACGACCCCGGAAAGAGGTCCACCCTTTCCGGTCGGCAGGTTCTTTGCCTGATCGGTTGGTTTGGACAAAGAAAAAATAAAAAAATAGAGAATAAGTGCAGGAGACTTCCAGTTTCTGACAAAGAATCTCGAAGGCCTGCATGAAAGCCCAGCCATTCGGGTGAATCTGAGAAGGAGCCACTTGCAGGTGCTCTAGCACTCGCATTTGGAAGTCGGTGAAGGGAAGACGGACTCCCAACCGAGTGACTATGTCCTTGTAAAATAAAAAGAAATCAGGGTCATTACCCTCTCGGATAGAGCATACAGGCTCACCCGGGCGGGGAAGACAAACATAAAAGCCTTCTAGGTCCCCGAGGGGGATGGACGCAAGGTCCTCGGAACTCATCACCGAGGTGTGTTGCAACACCTCATGAGCAACCCAAGGAAACCTACCTGTCAGAGCAGGGGAGAGAGTTTGGGAATGAGACCCGGTTGCGGATTCTTCAACGGTTCTGGCGACGAACGGGTCCATAGTTACCTATGACAATAAAAAGAAACAATTAGTAAAGTACTTGGAAGGAGAACCGTCAAGGGACTGGGTTGAGAAGAGGCCGGAGCCGGTATGGTAGACTCTTCGACAGAAGTCAGCAACTTGATATTGAAATCTGGCTGGGATGGTAATATATTAGTTTCCTTGGGAGGAGGTTTGGGAACCCAGATGGGGTTATGGCGACATCGATCCAATAACTCCTCAGCTTCTCTATTAAGATCCATGTTGGCTAGGTACATGAATTCCTCAATACATTTTGAGCAATGCTCATATTGAATTTCGAAATTCGGCTCGAGTATAGGGTAGGTCTCGAAATCATTTGAAGGGGCATTACTCGAAGAGACGGAAGCCCTAGGGGGTGCCCTAGATTCGGAGGCAAGTATTGTCGACCTTTGACGTGATGATGACCCCAAGCTAGAGGACCCTAACCTAGAAGGATTGGGAGGCTTTGAACCTAATCTGGAAGGGGTGGGAGGTTTTGGGGTAGGGGCTTTGGAATTGCCTGAACCAGAAGGGGCCCGAAGTAGGGATTTCCTTTTTTCTTCTTCAGGAAGAGGCAAGCCATAAAGCCAGAATGTGGCACGAAGGGTAACCGATTTGCGGATTTCTTCTTCTTGCTCAGGGGTATATTTCATGATGAATGAGAAAGAAGGTACAAGAATTGGGGAATGTGAAGGTTAAAAAAAATGTGCAGAAGAGATTGACACTCAGGGTTTATACAGAATAAGACAAAGTATAAAGAATTACAGTAACAGTAAAAGAAAGGAGAAGATGAATTGAAAGATACCTGGATAAGAAGAGAGGTGACGAAAAGAGAATTAACGGCGAAGAACAAAGGATTCCAGAAAGGCGCTGGGAGAAGCAAGAACGTAGAGGTCGCAACAGATGCAGAAGAGGTGCAAGGAAGATGGAAATGCAGAAAATGTAAAGGCCAAATTGAAGTAAGAAGTATTTTAATGAAATGAAACGGAAAGGGCTCATTAAACAAGAAGAGTAACCGCCAGAATTCAAAAGTTATGGATAATAACTGCTGGTCATGGAAGAACGTGGAGAGGGTAAATGCGTCATTAGCACGAAAGGGAAATGATTGAAACGTGCAAGGAAAGGACAAAAACTGATCAACAAGACACGTGGTGGTTGGAGATGAGAAGACGTTCCATTCCCCTATGTTTATAGACAATCCATTCTTCTATGCTCATAGCTGTCCAGGCGGCTCTGAAAAGACAAGGGACAGCTCGGCATTGAAATTGACAAGGAATGACTGGCAGACTTGATCAGATGATGTGCCATCTCTACAAGGGGCAGGTGCGAAGTATACCTCGGTTCAAACGATGATCACCTCGGCTCGGATCTTGATCACCTCGGTTCGGACGATTGCTACCTCGGCTCGGGTCTTGAGTACACCGGCTCGGATGATAAGCGTGTCGGTTCGGACATCAATTAGCCTTTAGTCGGCTTCATTATTAATACATCCCGGCCATCCAGAATGCTAGAAGACCGGGCTGAGGGGCATCTGTTACGGATAAGAGATAAGAATATATTATCTTCTGTTCAAATGTTTAAATCTGTTTAAATCCCCTTTGATATATTATCATAACCGCTTCAAGATAACCAACAGAAGATAAAAGATATGATCGTGATCGTGTTATCTTCCAGTTACCAATATCTCCGCATATCAAGGAAGAAGATATTGGGCTCAACCGTTCGGCCAACAAGGTCCAGGTAATATCCTATAAATACAGCCTACTCCATGGTGAAAGGTACGCTGACAATTCTGACTCTCTCTTTCCATTCACACGGCACACACTACACACCAACTGCTTCGTGTGTTTCGCTGCTGTAATCACCTTCTTCCTTAAGTTGCTTCAGTTCATAAGCTTCTTAAGAGAGAGAGCCTGATCTTAAAGAAAATCATCCAACACCACTTGTTGGACATTTCTGTTCTCTCCGAGCAGAACAGATTCAATTCAATATTCTTTTTCAGAGCCACAAACACACAATGACACAAAGAGGGCAAATTCCATTTTCAGTTCTCAGAGCACTTTTCACATACACCATGTGCTCACTCACCGCGTTCATACATAGCCTTGAAGGTGCCGAGCCAGTCGAGTGGTCGTGGGAGACAAGAGAGACCAATGGCGCGGTCCGCGGTCGCGACTATGGTGTGGACGAGCCGACGAGGGGAAGCCATTTCGATGCAGTCGTGACGAGACCCCAAGGGAGAAAACTGATGATGATGGCAAGGCGAAACCGTTGTCAATAATGACGGCGCAAGCGCGCGGCAAACGAGGGTGGCAGAGGAAGCTCTAGTGGCCGACGGTGGCAAAAAAAGAGAGGTTGAGTGTCGAGGAGGAGAGGCAGTGTGGTGAACAAGAGAGAAGAGAAGGTCAACGTTTTTTTAAATATTATTAAAAAAAACTAAAGTTTTGTATCGGCACGTGCGGATACTTGTGCCAGTGTGGGTCCGCCCCTGTAGGCACTGTTGGCAGAAAAACAAGTTAACACATCCAACCTCATTTGACACACTTGCATTGGATTTTCAGCAAAAACATGCTATAATTAATGATTTGGACCGGTTTTTGAGAAGAAATGATTTGTATAAGAAAGTTGGTTAGCCTTGGAAACGTGGCTACCTCTTGTATGGGCCTCCAGGGATAGGAAAATCTAGCCTTGTTGCAGCTATGGCTAACTATTTGAAGTTTGATGTGTATGATTTGGACCTAGGTCATGCGTGCCTTGAGGGACACGTCTAACCGTTCCATTGCTGTGATTGAAGACATAGATTGCAACAGAGAGGTGATAGTCCGGTCAATAACGAACGATTCAGATTCAGAGTCAGACTATGAACACAAGCCTGCCAAGGTTTGTTTAATTATAGTAAAACCTTCACCTCCTTCACTTCATAGTTTTCCACTTTAACTATAAGCAACTTAAAATACTTAACTACATTTTTCACTTTTTGACCCTCTTATTATCGGTAAAACACAGTTTTAGTTCTTTATTTTTTTTTTTCCGAATTTGGTCTTTCTATTTTATTTATTGTGTAATTTTTGTTTTTTTCATTTATTAATTTGACATCTAATATTTAACATAAGTGTTGACTTTACAATTTTTTTGCATTATCACGTTCATCCTAACATGACACTCTTCTATATCATAACGTAAACATTTATGTTAAATATTAGACATTAAATTAATAGATGAAGAGAAAAATAATCGGACAATTAAAATAAAAGAAGACTATTTGTGCAAAAAATAGGGATCGAAATTGAATTTAACAATAATAAAGATATCAAAATTACAATTAAGTTTAACATAAATTCTATTTCTTAATTTATGTTGAACTTAATTTAGTCTTTTGTTTATTATATATAGAATCAGAGATAAAACTAAGTAAGACTCAAAATTTAGCGAATTTTAACAAGTTTCAGTGAATGATAAATAAATATGCTAAAAAGTATGGTGTTAGTTTTTCTCTCCTTTTGGTTTAAGTATAAAGATAAAATCTAATAGAGGTAAAATATGTGCTACTTTGTAGTGGATCTTCATAAACATTCAAGTAATTACAATGCTTCCTCAAAATCATTGCATAGGTTAATACAAAGAGGTTTACTCTGTCGGGTCTGCTTAACAACATGGATGGCTTGTGGTCAAGTGGTGGAGAGGAGCGAATTATAATCTTCACTACCAACCATAGAGAAATAATTGACCCTGCATTGCTACGCCCTGGTCGTATGGACATGCTCATTCACTTGTCCTTCCTCAAAGGCAATGAATTTCGAATCCTTGCTTCCAATTATTTAGGAATTGAATTGAAGGGCTATTGGAGAAAATAAAAGTCACACCTGCAGTAGTGGCAGAGCAACTAATGAGAAATGAAGATCCTGATGTTGCTTTGGAAGCACTTGTTAAATTTCTCAAAGAAATGGACAAGGAAAAAGCCTGCACTTAGATTTATGAAGGAGAATGGAAAATCAGCATGTTTATATGTGGAGTTGTTGTACAACTTTAATGCAAAATATAACTGAAAATATAGAATTTTTTAGTAGAAAAATTTTCAAAAATACTTATAATTTTATATCAAAATATGCTCATATGGAACTGCATCTGTTGTACAACTTCAATGCAAAAAAGTTGTAAAGATTATGAAATTTGTAATAATTTTAAGGCCATTGTACTATTTGCAGGGGAGTTTTTATATTTTGCATTTTATTTCATAGTTAAAAATGATACTATTATTGTTAGAAATGACCTACAATAAGAGTATATTTGGAGGAGTGAAAATAGATTGGAGGAGGAGTAAGAGTATGTTTGGTGTTTGTGTGTCTATCATATCCATCTTTTTGCCCATAATTTGTTTGTTAAAATCATAGACTTATAGTAATCAACGTGTTAAAACGTGTAGTGATGAGTGGTGAAAATGTGTTGTCCCAATTTTGTTGAATAGTCACGATTTTTAATCGTTAATTTAAATACCTGCATTTAGTAAAAGTTAAAAACGGCCAGAAAAGCGTTAATATCGTTTGCAATTTAACAAAGATATGACACAAGGAAAAATTCATAAAACTTTTAAAAGTGAGGGGTAATTGTGTTTGTGTGTTCTCATAATTTATACAACTGTTACCGCAACTACCCTAGTGTTGTGTGACTAGAGGTGGTAAAATCATTACGCTATTCTATCAATCTAAAACTGTTCAATAAAATATAAATTTTGAATTTTAGTTCAATACAAACTATTTATTTTAGTTTGATTTGATTTTTTATGAAATGTAAAGTTAGATTTCAAGTTTTGAGTTTGATTATGACTTAATTCAGACTTAGTCCGTAAAAAATGAAAAAAATACTTGAAAAGAAAAAAACTTTGGATTAGTACTTTAATTTAAGACTCTCTTTTTTGTCTAAACATAAAAAAAAAATTATAACACTCTCCTTTCATTTTTAAAAACGATAATTGATTTCAAATTACCCTTTCCAAAAAGTGAAAGATGTTGAATGATATTTTTTTTGAAATGTCAAAAGAAAAGGGTCTTTTAAGTGGTTAAAGGCCCAAATTGAATCTTTATCTCTTTAATTGGCCCATTATAACTTGTAACTGGCATCGGAATACTCCATTTTGCCACCTCTATCTGTCGGCATCCGGTGACGTTGTTAGAGAGAGAAAGAAAAAAAAAATGGTGAAAGGAAGAAGCGAAATCGATGGCGTAGAAGTACCTGAAGCCGTGATAGATACTCTCAACCGTACTTTGGAGAGTCTTCAACAACTCGAGACACAGTTACCCCAATTTCTCTCTCTCTCCGACCCTGATTTTCTCGCTGAATTGCCACTCGTTGAACGCGCTCACTCACTCTTCTCCCTCGCCAAACTCACCTCCACCCTCTTCTCATGTCTGCACCTTTCTTCCCTCTAAACAATAATAATCACACCTTTTTTTTAATACAATTTTTATACTTCAATTCAGTGCTTTTATCTCTCTTTTTTGTGTTCAGTGAAGTTGAGGTGCAGAGGTGTTAACCCAAATGGCCACCCCGTCAAATCCGAGCTTGTAAGTGCTTAATGGGTCTTCTGGGTATTCTTTGAATTGTGTTGCATGGCGCTTTTCTTGTTCAAGTTTCGACCTTTGGTGATGTATTGATTGGTTGAAGTTGTTGCTTTTGTGTTCCACCAGGACAAGATAAACGTGTTGCAGAAGAAACTGGAACGGCTTCCGCGGTTCAGTGAAGGTACCTGACGTGGCTCTAGCCTTTTGTTGAGTTTTCTAGTTGAGAATGTGTGGTCCATGCTGCATTGTTTTGAGGACATGTCTTTCTTTTAGGTAATTTAAGATTTTGTTGGCATGGTTCTTTTCTCTGTTCCACTTGTCTGATTTTAGAATTTGATTGGTTTTAGTCCCAACCAAGGTTTGGTTGAGTGGAGCAAGACATAGTTTCGAATGTGACATTAGTAGGTTTGAGTCCCCCCTTGTTTCTCTGGGGTGATGTAAATGAAAGTTTCCTAATAGTGCTCTTTGAATCCGGAGGAGGCTTTTTCTATCTTGGAGTGGGGGCACCATCCCCTCTCCTTAAATTTTTTTGAGGAATGTTGGCGACACTTTCTTTGACACAATCTTTTTAATACTCTCTCAGTAATTGACTGAAATTTATTGGAAATAATTAAATCCCACATCTAAATCAAGAGAGAGAATCGTTAGATTGATAAGTGAGACCCACTAAAATTGGTGTTTTTTTTAACAAATTTCAGCCAATCATAGAGAGAGTGTTGGAAAGAGAGCTCAGAGAGAGTGTGACTAGCATTTCTCAATTTTTTTTGTATAAGAAAAAATTGATTGGATTGGATTGGATTGGATGATATGGATTTTGAAATAGTGTCTTCATTGAACACTCCTTTTCTTGCCTTGTGTGTCTGCTTTTCATTTTGAATCTCGTGTGTTTGTGAAGAACTGGTTGTTTCTTGCAGCACAGGAGCAAGACACTAGGAACATATGTGAAGAGGAGGAACCAGAGATGAACTATCAGGAATGGACTAGTCAAAAGAGGAAGTATCCATCGTCTGAAGAACAGTTTGTTCAAATTGATGCGGTGGGATCCCTGGCGAAAGTAAAGGAGGAACATGTTGGTGATAATGGAAATATTAAGGAAGCAATAGTGATTGACATTTCAGATGATGATGAATGATCATGATCATGATCATGATCATGAGCTACTTGCACCTTAGTTTTCCCAAATTCTGGTAGAGTTTTCTGTAATTTCCTTGTTTACTTTATGAATTTGTTGTCTTCCAAATTACATCTTAGTGGAGTAACTGCCTTGTGATTTATAATTCTGTCAGTAAAAAAAACGAATTTGAACCAACACATATGTTAGGGGATCTTTGCAAGTTCATAGATGCACCACTGTATCCACTACATTTGAACCAACAGCTAGCAACATTTATTTATTGCTGTTAATTATTATTGGAGTGACCGTATGAAAACATTTTACTACTATTTAATAGTTGAAGTTGGAGATTTGTCTCACAGATGTGGAAATCATTCTAATGATAGACTCGGATTTAATGTCAGTTATGATCAGCAAATATTTGGAAATAGATAATTGGTAATATCAATTTTAAAATGTATCAGAGAAACATAAGGAAGTTGTAATAAATGTAAACCTTGTTTGAATTTTTAGTAGTGCCACAGATGCAACATGTGTCTATTTTAGCTTAAGTTGTACTGTGTGTTTCATCTTTCAAACATTATTTGAAGTTTAATGCAGAATAGTACCAACCCAGCTAACATTGGGGTAAGGTATCCTTTTCTTTTCCTTCCTCAATAGCTCCAACATGACAATGACGCAGGCAGGGGCAGGGGCAGGGGCAGGGGGCAGAAATTTTAAAAAAAATTCACATGAATAAAATATACAAAAGAAGTTTAATATTATATATATATATATATATCTAGTATTTTTTTATAAATAAAAAATATATAACTGGTTTTGAAGCAACTGTGTATGCTTGTTTCATTTAAGTATAATTAGTTTGTTCTATGCTTCTGAAGAGAAGTAAAGCATGAACAGAATTAATTCATTTGTTTTTTTTTTAAAAATTCTTAAGTAATCCAAGCCTTCATTTGATCTTATATTGATATATCATTAAACTGCAATAAACAAAATATGTGAATTTATTACTAAAAAAGACAATTTTAGGAATTCATCCAAGCCTCTTTCTTTGAGTAATTCACATGCTACATTCTCATATTTCTTATAAGTGCACCTACAATGCATGGTTGCTTAAATGGGTTCCTTGTCTTAAATTTGTGGGCCTTACAATATGATAGGCACTGGACCAGGCAAAAAGAGAAGAAAGAATGGAAAGAATGAATTCTTTATTGAACTACTCACATTTTGTGGATCAGTCTTGTGTGGTTCCCTTTTTTACACAATGTTTGAGTGAATTCGAGGACACTCAGCCTCCCAATACTCTCAGCTTACCCGCTTACTTTCTGCTCAGCCCTCCCCTGCTATTTATAATTCCTCACCCTAACTAACTAACTGAACAGAATATTAACTAGCATCTAATTGGATCCTATCAATACCCTCCCCTTCAAGATGGACCTTGTCCTCAAGGTCCAAGTGATGAAAACAGTATGTATCTTCAATCAGGATCTCCTTCATCTTATTCTTCCATGATCATCAACCTCAGCTGCCTGTTCTTGCACACATGTGTTGGATGATATCTCTCCTCACATGTAAAACATTCTTCTTTCCTCATTTTCTCCTCCACTTCTGCCGGAGACAAATTATGGAAGATCCTTCTACCTTGTCTTCCCTTATTGACCTGTTGAACAACAGCTTCTACCTGCTGCCCTTCTTTCCCAGATTTCTGTTCTGAATCATTTGGTTTCTGACCTTGATAACTATGGCTGTAACTTCTGCCCAAGCTTCCCATAACTCTATTTTTTTCTTCAATCTGTCTAGCCTTCATCATGGTCTCCATCAAGGTTTTAGGTTCATGTAACCTAACCTCAGTTCCAATCTCCTCTCTCAAACCCTTCAAGAAAACTTCCATTACAAAATTTTCACCCAATCCCTTACCAGCCCCAACATGTTTCTCAAAGAGCCCAATATAATTCTGCACTGAATCTTCTTGCTTCAAAGAAAGCAAAGCTTGAATTGGATTACCTAAATTGGAACTCTGAAATCTCTGCACCACTGTATTATTGAATTCTGCCCAAGATTGGTTCAAGCTCCATGACTGCCACCATTGGAACCAAGAAAGAGCCTCGCCCTCCATAGCCACCAGGATCGCTTCCATTTTCTCCTCCTCCCCCACTCCCTGCAGACGGAAATAACGTTCAATGCGTGCGACCCAGTCTACAGAATCGTCCCCCCCAAAAATCGGAAGCTCCATCTGCCTCCATTTACGCGACCCAGCTTCTCTTTCCTAACGCATCCCAGCTTCTCCTTCCTCTTTGTTCTGGTTTCGTGCCTCCTTGGTCGGTATTTTCGCACCCACCGCCGGCAGCGCTTCCATGGTCGCCGCTAGCTGCTGCAGGAGCTGCTCTATCGCACCCAGTCGGGTCTCCATCGTGACCCGAGTGGCTTCCAACAACTCGCGATTCACTTCCCGGGCTTCCCGCGACTCCTCTACCGCCCTCTCCAGTGCCTCCATGCGCGCCTCCATCTTCTTGTTGTTCTTTGTTGCCATTAACGAACCCACTTCCCGGGAACGGAGCTCTGATACCAGTGATAGGCACTGGACCAGGCAGAAAGAGAAGAAAGAATGGAAAGAATGAATTCTTTATTGAACTACTCACAGTTACACAATGTTTGAGTGATTTCAAGGACACTCAGCCTCCCAATACTCTCAGCTTACCCGCTTACTTTCTGCTCAGCCCTCCCCTGCTATTTATAATTCCTCACCCTAACTAACTAACTGAACAGAATATTAACTAGCATCTAATTGGATCCTATCACAATACCTCAGATTTAAGAACTCTACACAAATTTACTCCAATGCTAAGATTGCTAAAGTGAGTGTTTAACTTAATTTCCCTCATTTTTCTGCTAATTCTTGGCTTGGAAAGTACCCTTTTTATTGATAAAAAATAGTAAAGCAATGTTGCTTGTATAAGCAACAGTACTTGTATAAGAAACGCCATGTCTAATGCTTCAACAATTTTTGTTAAGCAAAACATCTTATTTGTAAGCAACTCACGGCAACCACAATTTTTGTTAATTTCCCTCATTAGGGAATTCACTCCTGATGTAATGTAATGTGATGGTAAACTAATAAATGCATGGAAAAAGTTGCTTATTGGTTTAAGTGTTGTTACATGTGTGTGGTTATTTTATTTGATGCTAGTATGTTGCCCTTGTGTGTTCATAATTCTACTCGAATGAAGAATCTGAATCAAGACTTAAAAGTGTATGATTATGGGATGTGAAATGATGAAGTTTGTTGTTTTAGGTAATTAAGAAAAAGTCTGGCACTATCACCGTGATTCTAATGAACTCAATTGAATGTGGTGGTAACACTTGGGCATGGCTCTAGTGGTTGGGGTGGGTATGGGTTTGGGTAGAGGTTGTAGGTTCAAGTTGTACATTTATCAAAACTCTCAATGCATTAAAAAAAGATGAAATAGAAGAATAAAAAAGTGTGGCACAAGAGAGAGTTAGCATTATGCATGCTACTGTAGTGAGAACATTGATTATACTACAAGTGCAATTTCTGTTCATGCAACTGTCACATATCTTGTTTATTTTCTAATCTTCTACTTTTGTTTTACTATCATCCGTAATTATATTTAGTCATCACCAGATGGGATCAGTGATATGCTGTAAGTTCTGCTATCAGTACTTCAGTAGTATAGAATAACCATACTATAAATAGTTCCCAAGGATTTATGGTATTCAGCTGTTTCTCATTATTCCGAATATATGAGATTTTTTGAACTTACAATCTTTGAATTTCTCTGGTTGATTTCTGTCGACTTGATTCTTATCATAATGTTGTTATGGGCCTCCTGCTTTTTTGTTTGAAAGCACCATTATCACTAAACCTGACTGACCATAACTCATGACTAACTACCCTCAATTTTATTTTCACAATGCATCCTCATATGATTGAAATTCATTATGGGAATCTGGCTGCTTATGATCACTCATGATTGTGTTGAGACTTTGATAAACTGTGCTATAGACAAACATGAATTACTTTTTAACAGAGTGTTTACGAAAGGGCATTAGAAAGGGAAGGAGAGCCTTCCCCTTCCCCTTTCATCCAAATCCCCTCACTTTGGTGGGGAGACAAAAATAAGGGAGAAGGGATTTTGGCCTCCTTATTTCCCCTTCTCTTTCCTTTTAATCTTTTGAACCACACGAAGTGATTAAAATCTCAACCATCCCCTTCTTTATTTTTTTAACCAAACAAGGCAACTAAGGGACAATTTGATTCCCTTCTCAGTTTTTGGTTTTATAAACGGTTTTCTAAAACAATTCCACGTTACTCAGCAATCACTTTCTCATCCAAAATCTATTAAGTTGTGAATTTTTTTTTCCAAAACAAGGAAAAACAAACACCTAGAAGATGTTTCCTCATCTTCTTTTGTTTCCATCTTGTTCAGCCTCTCCCTCAATTCTACACTCTGTTTTGTGCCTTGCACCATCCTCCACCAGCTGCCTGAGCAACCTTGTTTACTTGTATTTTTAAAACCAAAAGCAGTTTTTGAAATGAGAAATCATACACGCCACCCTAAAATTCCTCTTTCCCTTCATTACTCTTAAACCAAACAAGAGAAGTTCATTGAAATTCCTCTCCTTCCCTCCACATCCTTCCATTTCCCACTCACAAAACATACAACAAGAGTTGTTCATTGGATGGACACGGGATCGAACTTGAAATAGAATGAAAGGCTGATTGATATGTGACTGAGTTCTCGGTCTTTGTCTGATCCTAATAGAATACTGAATCCTTGGTCTGGCATGAAGCCTACTCCAAAATGGCATGAAGCTCAGCCTTGAAGGCTGTTTTAGATTTCAACAAGGGAAAAAAATGTCAATTTGTAATGAAGAGAACAATCCAACCAGCACATAAATAAACTTCCAATTTTATATTTAGACTTTGGGTTGAGAATCACACTTCAAAAGTATGTTATCGAATACATGTAGTATATTAATATTGGACCTTACTTGGCCAAGCCTGAAGATTCAAAGCTAGGGCCTGTGACTGATAAATGTAGCCATTACTTATTTTATACCGTATATGAATGTTTGGTTTATCTGCAAAATTGCCTTACCAGAATGTGCTGAATTCTTGAAAATTTAGGTCTTATTGTTTATCCTTTTATTATTCTGCTTGTGATTTTTGCAGTATATGTGAATAACTTGGAGCTGTGTTCATGAGAGGTCATTGCATAGTACTTGCTGCTTTTGGAGAACTTATCAAATTTTGTTGATGTATACTCCCTCCCAATTTCAAATGGCAAGTGGGTGGCATACTGATGTATTTTCAACTGTCAAGTATCCAAGGTGCACTGCATGCATGAGTGCATGTATAGTTCCAATCTCTGTTCTAGTTCTCTTTTTGACTTATCATCCCATTTGTGCCATAGACAACTAGGCTTTCATACCAGTTTGTAATTTTTAAGTTGAATGCTGACATTAATCTGGTGCTTAGGTTGGTCAAATACATAAATAAAGGCTATCAAAACTATGATTTGGCAAGTTTATATATTATGTGCGTGTTTAGTAGTTTGCTAACTCACATTTTTTTCATATGTTGGACAAGTATTGTGTGTGTGTGTGTGTGTGTTTTTTTTTTTTTTTCTTTTATTATTATGTCGGTATGCACACACATTTCACCCATATAGCATGTATGTACGAGGGATAATTATCCTATTTTTTTTTAATTTTTTACAAATATTACACTTATGTAATATTTGTAAAAAATTAAAAAAAAAATAGGATAATTATCCCTCGTACATACATGCTATATGTTCAATTAATACGTTTTTTTTTTTTTATAAAAAAAAAGCCCTAATATTTCAATCATCTTGCCACAAAAAAAATAAAAATGATGAAAGATTAACAGAGTTTCTTTATGCCAAGTTCCAATGATGGACACAAGTCCTAAAAATTGGGTTATAACATGTTTATTTATGAACTTAACCATAACAAACCCTGGATTTCAATTCTGAGTCAGCGTAAATTGCCACACTAAAAAATACCTAAAAATCCCGAACCGTGACAAAAAAAATTCCAGAAAGGGTGAATTGACTGAAAGGTTGGAGAACTTGCAAAGTGTCCTTTTAAAATTTATTGGTGGATTTTTTTTTTATCATATTGGTAAATAGTATGTTTCAATAAACCAACTTTATTAATGATTATTTTTTGTTGAAAAACATCATGCTATTGATATTATTGGTAAATAGTAGTATGTATCAATATACTAACTTTATTAATGATTATTTTCTGTTTAAAAACATCATATTTTTAATAAATTGTATGTATCAATATACCAACTTTATTAATGACTATTTTCTGTTGAAAAAAATATCATATTATTGGTAAATAGTAGTATGTATCAATATACTAACTTTATTAATGATTATTTTCTGTTGAAAAAAGTCATATTTTTTATAAATAGTATGTATCAATATATCAATTTTATTAATGATTATTTTCTATTTATTTTCTGTTGAAAAATATAACTGATGAGTGATCACCCACTGAGTGGATATGTGATCACTACCAACTTTATTAATGATTATTTTCTTTTTATTTTCTGTTGAAAAACATAACTGATCAGTGATCATCCACTTAGTGGATCAGTGATCACCCACTTATTGGGATTTTTTATTGGGATTTTTCCTTTTCAACCAATTTTTTTTTCATACCCAACTTGGGATTTTTCCTTTTCAACCAATTTTTTTTTCATACCCAACTTGTTGATATTTATTAGTGGATTCAGAATATACTAATACGCACAATAATTTTTTTTTACTGGAATTTAGACACTCTTTTCTTTTTACTTTTTTAATAGTGTTTCTATCTAACCTGTCAACGTTGCATCATTTCGAATGTGTAAAAATATTGTGCAACAAATCGATAATTTTGTCCAAAATCGAATTACGCGGAAACTCTATTCTCTCCCGAGTTTTTTTTTTTTTTTTTTTTTTTTTTTGCAACATTCCGTGAGTATAATTTTAGAAGCCACTGGAAATTGGAAAATAAGGCCAGCAAAACACATAATAATTATATTTTGAAAAAATGAATCATATCATATCATCATCATATTTCCTAAATAAAGAAAATTAACACCACAGACAATCACCTCACTGTGACGGTCTCAAACACACTATATGCTAAACAACACTAACATATCAAATAGAATTTAACCAATTCACATAGGAAACACCCACATAGCAGCAACCACTCCCATAGCCATCATAAAAATTCCCCCATTCAAAGCAGTGGCACTGCTAGTAGGTGCAATAGCAGGACCTTCAAACTCAGCAAAAGCAGAAGGTGAAGGTGAAGGTGAAGGTGCTGGTGAAGGTGCAATGCCAGTGAACCTTCCACCCCTTGGAGTCAAAACCACCACAACAAGCTTCTGACCCTTCTCACAGTGACCCTTTGCACCACTGATGAAGTAGAATGGCCCAGGATGCTCAAGCTTCACCTTTGTGGTCCCATCATTGTACTCCTTTATGGGGTTTGAGATGCTGCAATTGCCATAGTCCTCTCTGCTCACTTGCAATACTGAGTCTTTTCCACCATCATATTTCCAAACTGGAGACAAAAATTGATGGAAAGTGTCATTTGATTAGGAATTCTTCACAGTACAAAACTTAGATGCAAATGCAATAGTGGTCTAATCAAAATCCACACATCATTCCTATAATGAAATATTGAAAGGTAAAATTAATCTTATTCCTGTAATTCAAAAAAGAAGATTTTGGCTCTCAATTGGATAAAAAAAATTAGCATTTTTAAAATACAAGACTAAGGGACCCATTTGTCACAACTTTTTTCATTAAAAAATAACTTTCTTAGAAGAAAAAAACATCACTTGTTTAAGTTTCTCATGTGTTTATTTCCAGTTTTCAGATAGAGAAAAAAGAGTTTAGAATTTGATTAAAATTAAAATTTATTTTGAATAACTTCCTTCTAAAATCAGTTCCTTTTCTTAAGGAAATGATTTTTATATAACTAGACATTAAATAGCTGTTACTCTTTTTAAAAATCTTTTAAAAATAATTACTGAATTATTCGACATAAAAAATCATTTGTTTTTAAATCTGTAACAAACCATCTCTTAACACACATTTTAATTTTAATTGAGAATTTTGTGCTTAAACGTCAAAATAAAAAAATTCATCAAGATTTAAAAAAGATTAAAGTTTGGGAAACAAAGTTACCATACCAAGATAGTCGCCAACTTGGAAACGAGACTTCTCTGCCCATTGGTTGAGTGAATCTAATTCAGAGGCTGGAACCCTCCATGCATCAGTCTTGCCTCCAACCAACATTTCCTTAGCCACAGAGAAACCAAAGAGAAGAAAAAGGATCAAAAGAGAAGCTGAGGTAGTAGTACTAGTTTTTGAATAACCAGCCATAATTTCTTATTACTATATTTCTCCTTTGTATCTCAGAGTTAGAGAGAAAGAGAGGAAGAGAATAAGAAAAATAACACTGGAATGAGTAAATAATGTGGCGTTTGAGTATTGTATTTATGGTGGTTGTGATGAGGAGAAACTAGCCGTTTAGTGCCATTGGAAATAGGAGTGTAGTGTGGTGGAACATGATGTGGGGACCACTAAGTTTTGTCTTGTTTTCTTGTTACGTATTTGGCCTTGTTGGAATAGTAACGGTTTAAAGAAAACCGTGAGTAATATTAATTAATTTGCAAATTTGCAAATTTGAAAATTTAATTGCAAGTTTTGTTTTGTCTGTGTGCAGTAGTATACGTTATTTCAGTGGCAAAATTTGTAGAAACGGATGCTCTCTGAGGCTCTGAGCTGGCATACGAATTGGTTCTGTACGAATATACTGTCAACATCATTATAGAACAACACACTGTGAAATTCGATTGAACTGAGAAAAATCAGAAAATGGAAAACGTTGCTTCTGTTTCATTTTTTCTCGAAACGTTTTGAATTTTTTGTCCCGGCGAATCCTATGTTTGTTTGTGTTAAATATGATAAAAATAAGAGAAAAATAATTTTTTTTAGTTTTTATATATATTTTTCTATTTTCCTTAACTTTTAATATATTTTTAATTTAGTTATTCAGTCCGCTTATTCAAACTCCCCACAAGTCAAACTAGTTATGTTTTTTCTGGCTTACCAAAGAAGTGGGTAGAGTTAGATCGATTCACTTATTTCTCAACCCATAGTAAAACAATTTGGCTAAGTGTATGTTTGAATAAGTTTTCAATTTTATTGAAATTAGCTCTAAAGTTAAGTTAAAGTTTTTTTTTAAAGGAAAGTTAAATTAATGTTAAAGTAGCAAATAGTAGTTATTTTAATTTTTTATTTGTTTATTATAATTATAGACGTTAAAATTGATTCCAAGATCCAAATACATTAAAATTAACTCATTTTCATACCTCAAACCTACCTTTACTTTCACGTTGTCATGTCTATACATTTCTTCTACATCTTATACTGTACATTTTTTTTTTTCAAATGCTTTAAAGAAGTATAGAAATAAAATGACGTAAACCAAATATAACAATCTCCCTCCAGTCCATGTCAGCCAAAATATTACTTCACAACAACTCACACCTAGCTGATTTAAAATTCAATTCAATATTAGCATGATGTGTATAAATAATAATTTCCCGATTGTAAAATGGTAGCAGTAGCATGATGTGTGCGACAACCAGCTTGAATGTTTCAATTTCCTAAACAACACCTGTTCACTTCAACGACACGTAGTCACCATGTGCCCTAAAGACATCAAAGTTGGGATGTTACGTGGCTTAACAACATTTCATGGTTCAAATGACTCACAGTGGTAATTAAGAGGTAAACAACACTTTTCTGTACCTTTTATCTATTTATATTTTTAAAATTATCAAATACTATAGGATAGAATTAGTGTTTTAGTTTGTCCTAACACGGTTATTGATGCTATTAAAGAAGTATTAACTTTACTCAGTTTCATTTCACTCCTGCCGTTGCCATACCTATCAAATTCGATAAACAAGTTCTAAATTTTAGCTCGTTATAAAATAATAAAAATTTAATACAATTTTTAATAATTAATTTATAAGCAAATAAAAGAATTATATAATAATAATAATATATATTTTTAAATGAAAAGTTATAGATGGGAACTTTCAATTTTGTTTCTTTTTTCTTTTCGAGCGTTGATCAATAGAAGATTCAAAGATAAAGTTTATTATCTTGCTTTCTACTTAATTCGTTGCCTAAGCATTTCTTAGGCTACGTGTTGGATATTTGTTGAACCCTTTATGTATAAAAAGATTTATAAAGTTTTAATGATAACAAATAATGAATGTCATATTATTAAACTAATTGCACTGATAATAATTATTTGATATTTTGAAGTTATTGATATTTTGTATTTGATATTTTGAAGTTATTGATATTTTGGATTTATGAAGATCAGCATAATTGATGAGATTATTTGAAGAATCCTGAATATTGATATCATTCAAGATGACATAGAATTAAGAAGATTTGTTTCTATTTATTTTTTAGATTTTATGTAAGGAGATGAGAAGATTGATCTTACCAAGATATTTATCTTTAAGATTGCATTCAAAGATAAGATTAATATTTTTAATATTGCATTCAAAAATAGAATATAATATCTTTAAGATTGCATTGCATATAAGATAAAATATCTTTAAGTTAAGATAGAATATCTTTTAGGATTTCATTGAATAAAATCATATCTTTAAATTAGTATAAATAGAAACATAGTTCTGTGTTTAGAGTATGCATTCCATTCCAAATAATATTAGAGTTTTACAGAGTATATGTTTGCATCATTAAGAGAGT
>PYAF01005786.1:216938-227051 GCA_007407185.1 Glycine tomentella
TCATGCAATTCACCCAATGTTGCTTTTCGCTTGATACGTGTCATCCTTTTCTCCCCTTCAAAGACAAGACCTCTTCGCCCTTCAATTTTCCTTCCATTGAAAAATAAGACAACACGAACACACTCCTCGTCACTTGAACTCATTTCCTGCCCTCAACAAAAACAACAACTTCAAATTTTAAGAAACAATAATATAAGCTAAAAAACCTAAACCCTAATACACACGATGCTACCATTGACTAAATATATAGTCAAATAATTAAGAACGATGCTATCATATTATTTGATTTATTATTGTAGAACCAGTATTATTAGTAATTTAATTAATTATTTGTTGGTTTAAAATAATTTACATAAACCCTAAATATGTAACCCACGCCCTAAACCCTAATCACAACACATAAAATCAAGCCCTTCACACACCCCGAACACTAAACCATTACCCTTAACTCCCAAACCCTAACCGCTAAACCCTAATCACAAAATAAACCCTATCACTAAGCCGAACTCCAGAAATCCTAAATCTATAACCTAAACAATAAACCCTAATCAGAACACATTAAACCAAGCCCTAACGCACATTAAACCTAACATGAATGTCGCTAACAAGTTCATATGGTCCTAACAATTTTCTAATACAAAAATATAACAGATAAAAATAAAATGCAAGTCCTAAACCCTAATCACGTGCACAATTGTTAAATCGACTTACTTGTCGGCAGGACTTCCGTGTCGGCAGGGCTTCGCTTCAGACAAAATCCGCTCCTAAATTCTAGAGAGAAGCCATACCAAGTTTTAGAGAGAAGGGGACATGCTACAACTGTGATTTTTGGGGGCTTTTTATAGGCAAAATGAGACTCAAACACGCCTGGCTTGGGCGTGTTGCAACACGCCTGGCCAGGGCGTGTTTGAGTGCACCATTTGCCAAATTGGTTTCGCAGCTGCACCATTGCTCAAATTTTTTTATTTAAATGTATTATTTATAATTTTTTGCCTGTTTTTATGGTCATGTCATGGCTCAGAAATATTCTCCAATTCATTAGATCAAAAATAAATTTTATTTATGAAATTGTGACTGCTATTGATTAAAAAAAAGTTCATACATAATGGGAATCCAACATCAAATTTTCTGTTAAATAGGTTGTTTCTATAATATGTAAGCACAAAGTGTCTAACCACTAAGTCAATATGTTTAGTTGGTAGGATACTAATATTCCATTTACTTTAAAATTTAAAAGGCAAGGATTTACCAATACATGAAAACTATTTTAGCTTCATCTGACTTTTAAACCAAACTCCAAATGTGTCTAAACAAAATACTTTTTTTTTAGAAAAAAAAGATAAAAGACAATTTACATTACAATAAAATATTAAATATATATATTCCTATTGATGTTATAATGTTGAATGAAATTAAAAAAAAATAGTTTAAGTCTCTCCATATTTATATTTTAGTTTATTAAAAAATTATTATTATTCCATAAAAATAAAAATATTGAAATCCTGTGCAATCCAACTAGTTACAGACAAACCGTAGCCAGTACGTTGTTAGCAATCAAGTTGCAACTGAGCTGGAACTTTGTCGGTGGCAAGGTATTTGCTTTATTCTTTTGCGGAGACGAGTTTGGCATTTTTTATTAGCTGGATAACAATTTCGGCACATGGGAAACACCAATTTTTTTTTTCTTTCTTTCAAGTTTAACAAATATTTCACAAAAAAAATGAAAAGTAAGGTAAAATTTTTTTGTCGTTTTCTTCAATTACGACCTTAATACGCATGAATCTGTAATTTTGGAATAATTTGTAATGCTTCTTTCCTTATTGTGCATTAATCTTTAAATGTTTTATGGTTTTCTTTAACAGGAATAGGTTACTTAAAAAATGTTTATGCTTCTTTTTGCCTACGAAACTTTGTTTTCATAAGACGTGACAATCTGACCTAACATCCTGAGAGATTTCAAAATCTCACCATAAGGAAGTATAGTGTATATTAATTATATGACGTTTATTTTGGCTAATTTTTATAAATAATATAAATTTAATTAATATTTAGCAAAAGGGAGCAAATCCAAAATTATTTAAGAAAATGGGGTGATGCAACACGTCCAAATGGGGCGTGTTTGGGCGTGTTTAAACACGTCAATTTTGAATTTGCCCCCTTTTACTAAATATTGATTAAATTTGTATTATTTATAAAAATTAGCCTATTATTTTTGTTTAGGGAGTGAATGAACACGAGCCGACAACATGGTTTTACCTGAAGATTTTAATGATTTCATCGTTTTATTAAAACTCCACAAATTAAAAAATTGTTACCGAATTTGCCTGGTCATCATGGTGTATTTTAATAAAAGTACCATCTTCAACATTTGTTTTGTTTGGAAAGAGAGTAGATCTCACGGATAAAGTATTCTATTTCTATGCATCTTCAGAAGTATTCTGTTTTATTTTTCTAAAATGATATTTTCTCTTTATCATGTTATTGAAGTGCAATTTACTCTCACATTTTTTTTGATCCACACTCAATCTCATAACTTGTTTATGAGATTCAAATTCATTATCGGATGATGTAATGTTTATTTGGATGAAAAGAAAAGAAAAAATAAAAAAAATGATAACTATTTTCTTTATTTTTTATTTAATAATAGAAAATTTGAGTTGTACAAAAGAAAAATCAAAATATTTCATCTTTCCATTTTCCTTCAATTCAAAATTTAAAACGTTTTTCCCTTTCTCTTATTTTTCTTCCTTTATAGTACCAAATAGATTCTTAAAATCCATTTGGTTGAATGAAAAAAAAAAACAAGATTTTCTTTAAAAAATTTGAATTAAAGAAAAAATAAAATAAAAATTTGAACTTGATCAACCAAATTCTTGATAAAAAAATATTAATGTGTCGTTAGTTCAAATAAAATTAGACTTAAATCCTTAAAATAAATTTTTGTATTGGGTTCTATCCTTATAAATAAAAAACTTAATTAAAAAGAAAATATTTCACACTAATGTGATAATAATAATAAAAATATCATTATTTAAAGACTATTGAATATTGAATATTTACTTTTGTAAATAGTAAAAACCTGATTGAAATAGAAAGAAGAATGATAAATACTTCTTCACACTCAATATATGATGATTAAAAAAAAAAATCAAATAATAAAAAATATATCATTGACAAGTTACTTCCTAATTCAGTAATTCCCCCTCCAATCAGCAATCTCAACAAACAACAAAATCCCGATCCTGCCCTCGCTTCAAGCGGAAGCAGTGACGTGGCAAAATCACCGAGGAGAATTTAGTAATAACCGTACCCACAGGTAACCGGAGAGAAAGCTTCACCTCGTTCTTCACCCCCCCTTTTTATTATATCACTCTCTGGTCTCAACGAACATAAAAATTCGAAAAGACCTCACACTCACACAGATCTATCTATCTATCGTTCGTTCGTTCATTCATTGTCGTTTTGATCTCAAACGCCATGGCGTTTTGGAGATCCCTCATGTTCTCTGCCATCCTTCTCTCGCTCTTCGTCCATGACGCTCTCTGCTTCTACCTCCCCGGCGTCGCTCCACAGGACTTCCAGAAGGTTAGCTCCATTTCCATTTCCATTTCACGCGAATGTGTTTTCTTAGGTTTTCCGTTCCTTTGAAATTTCTCGTTTATTTGCTCCGTAATCGCTCGATCTGTGTGTTCGAGTCTAAGATCTGAGATGAATATGACTGATACTATATTTGTTTTGAATTGTTACGTTATGGAAGTAGTGATTTCCGGTTATTGTTTGCATTTTAGGTGATAATGTAGCAAAAGTTACGGTATTTGTCTCTGGAGATTAGTGTTGCAACTGTTGTTGTTATTGTTGGTTTGTGTTAATTTAACTTTGATCTGGTGTCGCTGGAAAGATTTAGTTACGTCGTGTGATGTGATTGTGATGCATTTCGATGATTTGATCCGCTTTAGTTATTGTGATAATGTTGAACTTTCTTGTTCGAATAGTTTCACGTTGGCGGTTGGTTGAATTTAAAAGCTCAACCTTGCATATGTTAATTTGACTTGGATGTTTATAGATGTTAGACACCTAATGGACACTTCAAATGCTCTTATTGGCTGCGTTCACAAAAAAAGAAAATGCTCTTTGTTGCATTGTTATATATATATATATATATATATATATATATATATATATTGTGTTTATTAAAGTTTTATACTAATATTAATTGAAATTCCACAATAATTAGTTGAGTTTTAGCTATTTGTTATGTCTACGATGACTTTTACTCATTTTTAATGTTAAAACATGAGCTCTGTCTTGTGATTTAAATTTTTTGTTGATGTTAATTTTGATTAAATTTACACAATGTATTATAACCGTGTCTTGTCTAATGATTTTTGAATTTGTCTTATCTCCATATTGTGGCAAATTTTGCGTGTTCCATGTTGTATCCATGCTTTCTAGCTTATAATTAGAAGTAGGCTGTGGAGGCGTGGGGTGTGTGAAGGTTTTGGAAATGTATTCTTAGAAGATTTAGGATAATAGGATTGGGAACATGAAGTGTTTATTAATTGTTATGTTGTCGCAGAGGTGAATTGTATTTCCTTCTCTACTTTCGTTTACTTTGTTTTGTTCCAATTGGAGAAGTAATTAGAACTTTAAAATATACGTCTATTTGGGGGTAAGGGGTCAAGTGAGACTTTGAGAAGAGCTTATATTTTCTGTGCAATTATATATGGATGGTTAAAGATTGGTTTACTTGAAACTTATTTTGACCATTCATGTAGGAATAACAAGCTAACTCCTCACACTCTCACCTGATACACACACACAAACACACTCTCACACTTTGTCGTACTTGTTCTGTGTTGTTATGATGATGAGAATTGAATCAAATTTTGTCTGTTCTGAATATTGTTTCAGAAATCCATGAAGCATTATTCCACTTTGGCCAGTTTATCTGAGTCTGAAATGTAACGTGACATCTTTGTTCCTTAGCAGATGAATATTTAGATTTTCTTATGCCTAAACTATACAACCTCTTGTTGCCTACTGTTGTGCATGTGCTAGGAATATACTTTGTTCTTTCATTTTGTTGTTTCTTGTTATATTTCTTTTCTAATTGTTTCTTTATGAACAATTGGTCATCCACATTTGATAATAATGATACTTTGCATGTTTTTTGATGCCCCATTTTTTCTTGTAACATGTTAATTACCTATCAGATGCATTGGGTGCACATAATTAGTATGTTGGTATTGTTTTTGACCCTTGTGTTCCTGTATGTCCAGTCTTGTCTTTTAAATTAATAATAATGAATATCCAGAATACATGTATAGATCTATTTCTTTACTGACTATTCTATTTATATGGTGCAGGGAGATCCGTTGCTAGTAAAAGTAAACAAATTGACTTCAACAAAGACCCAGCTTCCTTATACATATTATTCTCTTCCTTATTGTCCACCAAATAAAATAGTGGATAGTGCTGAAAATCTTGGAGAAGTGCTTCGTGGTGATCGCATTGAAAATTCTCGTTATGTGGTATGTTTTGTATGAAATTTTAATTCTTGCCTTGTTAATTATGTTATGGTTATCAACTTATTTACTCAGTGACATATTTGCAGTTTAAAATGCGTGAACCACAAATGTGCAATATTGTGTGTAAGCTTAAACTTGATGCCAAAACTGCAAAAGCGTTCAAAGAGAAGATTGATGATGAGTATCGAGTGAATATGTATGGCATTCAGTAATTGTCATGTATTTTCATGCCACTTTTCTGCTGCTATCTTGATATCTTATAATGGACCTACCTTTTACTTTCAGGATCCTTGATAACCTTCCTCTGGTTGTTCCCATAAAACGGATGGATGCAGACTCTACTGTTTATCAACTCGGTTTCCATGTTGGACTCAAAGGGCAGTATAGTGGGGTATGCTCTTTATTTTATAGGACAATGTTTATTGTTGTGAATGCCACATGTTTTCTTGTACTTACTTTGTTGAAATACACAGAGCAAGGAGGAGAAGTATTTTATTCACAACCATTTGGCTTTTACTGTCAAGTATCATAGAGATACGCTAACTGAATCTGCTAGAATTGTGGGCTTTGAGGTTAAGGCATTCAGGTCAGTATTTTTGTGCTTGCTTTGTTCTGTTAAGTTATTCTATTTAACAGATGTGGTTTGTATGCAATAGTGATTTTCTAAACATGGATGTTGCTGTGCAGTGTTAAACATGAATTTGAAGGGAAGTGGGATGAAAAGACCACCCGTTTGACAACGTGTGACCCTCATGCTAAACACACAGTTGTCAATTCCAATAGTCCTCAAGAGGTAGAAGAGAACAAAGAAATTATCTTCACATATGATGTTGATTTCCAGGTGAGGTTATCTTGATTAAATAGTACGTGTATACTTACTTTCGTACTCATGGATGGCTATTGGTGGACATAAGCCAAGTAGTTACAAAATATGGTTTGAGTAGAGTCTGTTTTGTGAATTATGAACAAGTAGATAAAATTCCTCGAGTTAATGGGCAGTTTGTTTAGTTTAATATAGTTTTTTTATATTTTTTTTTCTCGTAACTTAATATAGTTTTTTTTTTTCTTTTTTTCTCATAACTTAATTTCTTTATGTTTTCTTCCGTCCAAGGGGAGTCAACTTCCTCATCCTATTCTCCTCTTCCTCTTATTCTCATCTTTGTCATCTTCTTTGACCTGCCTTTACCTTTGCCTACATTCAGGAGAGTAATGTGAAGTGGGCTTCAAGATGGGATGCCTATTTGCTGATGAGTGATGACCAAATTCACTGGTTCTCAATTGTGAACTCATTGATGATTGTTCTCTTTCTTTCGGGCATGGTAGCAATGATAATGCTGCGTACACTTTACCGTGATATTTCAAAGTACAATGAGTTAGAGACCCAAGAAGAAGCACAGGAAGAGACTGGTTGGAAGCTTGTCCATGGTGATGTTTTTAGGCCACCAAACAACTCGGATTTGCTGTGTGTTTATGTTGGAACTGGTGTTCAGTTTTTTGGGATGATTCTAGTAACAATGTTGTTTGCTGTCCTGGGGTTCCTTTCTCCTTCAAACCGAGGCGGGCTAATGACAGCCATGCTCTTACTTTTTGTTTTCATGGGAATTTTTGCTGGTTATGCCTCTGCCCGCTTATATAAAATGTTCAAAGGAACAGAGTGGAAGAGTATTGCCCTCAGAACTGCAATCATGTTCCCTGCAATCGTTTCTGCCATTTTCTTTGTATTAAATGCTCTCATATGGGGACAAAAATCATCTGGAGCTGTGCCTTTTGGAACAATGTTTGCCCTGATCTTTTTATGGTTTGGGATCTCGGTTCCGCTTGTTTTCGTTGGTGCCTATGTTGGATTTAAGAAGCCTGCAATTGAGAATCCTGTGAAGACAAACAAAATCCCGAGGCAGATCCCTGAGCAGGCATGGTATATGAATCCGGTCTTCTCAGTTCTGATCGGAGGAATCCTTCCATTTGGAGCTGTTTTCATCGAGCTTTTCTTTATCCTCACTTCAATCTGGTTGAATCAGTTTTACTACATCTTCGGCTTCCTCTTCTTGGTCTTCGTCATCCTCATCGTCACTTGTGCTGAAATCACCATTGTGCTTTGCTACTTCCAGTTGTGCAGTGAGGATTACTTGTGGTGGTGGCGATCATACCTCACATCTGGCTCTTCTGCTCTGTACCTCTTTCTTTACGCAACATTCTATTTCTTCACCAAGCTTGAAATCACGAAATTGGTATCTGGGTTATTATACTTTGGTTACATGCTTATAGCATCCTACGCCTTCTTTGTCGTAACCGGAACAATCGGATTTTACGCGTGCTTTTGGTTCACAAGGCTCATCTACTCCTCAGTCAAGATTGATTAGTTATAGCAACCAGTGGTTTTGGATTAATCTACTACACTTCTTGAAGGACGAAGGACCGGTTTGTGTAAGGATTTTGAAATTCAGGTACTGTCATGTTCAGAATCAGATGTAACCTATTCGTATACAATTTTGAATTGTGACGACACTGTTATTCTTTTGTTTCAATATCTTTTTACTCGCCTGAGTTATCGAAGTATAGGTTTTTAAGGTGTACCCTGCAGTCTAACTGGGCTGTTGTTGTTTCCTGTGTTACTGCTGTCGGAGAATTACAAGTTGGCTCCTTGTCAGATGATTTTTTATTATTAGCGGTGTAATAAAAAATTATATCTCAACAACGTAGTTCGCACTCATGAACATCTGTTGAACCTCTTTCTTTCTTTCTTTCTTTTTGAGGCAGAACCCCTTTCTTAATATTTTTCACATTAAAATAAATAATTCAAGGTGTTAACCAAAATTCTTTAACCGAATGGAATTGTTAGAACACCGACATTTTATGAGGGATTCCTTATTGTGTTGCCTGTTTTAGATTGTTTGTTCTAATCGAAAATTTCCAAAGCAGAGTAGGCAGTAGATGTATTGGTCAGTTGTCACGGATTCCATCCTATTTTTAGTATTTGTCTGATGCTACCTTAAGTTGTATGTTTTGAGTTTTTAGCTCAATGTTTGCGTTGACAAGTAACAATATTAAATGAAAGTATGAGGAAAGTGAAACAATATGAATTTTCTAACAAACTCTTCAAGAGTGTCACAGGAGTTGCTTAGGTTGCGAATTAAGTATCAATGAGGAGATGATAAAAAGGAATTTCTAAGTAACTCCTTTTGAGTGTCAAATAGTTGCTTAACGTAGTGTTGGTCCCAGATGAACTCAAGAGGGGGGTGAATTGAGTTTTATAAAATAATTCACAATTTAAAATCAAACTCAAAGCAATAATATGGAGATAAGAGATAAAGAGAACACGATCAATTTTAATGTGGAAAACCTAATTGGGTAAAAAACCACGACGTCTAAATTTGATAATCAATCCAATGGATAACTCCACTATGATAATTTTGTGTACAAGAATTCCTAGTATCCTAATTTCCTAGTCTACCCTTACACAACAATTATTCCAGCTGGTATCCTTGTTTCTCAGCAAAAAGCTCTCGTCTCAATTCACCAAGAATAGAGACAGACTGGTATCCTTGTTTTCCAGTCAGACTGGTATCCTAGTTTCCCAGCCAAAAGTCGCACGTCTCAATTCACCAAGAACAGAGATAGAACTGGTATCCTAGTTTCCCAGTTGCGACCTCTTTCAAAGTCAAGAAGAATAATACAAATAAAATGGTTACCTTTACGTTTCTATTCCTTAAGCAAATAGGTACCTTTAAATTCTGATGGAGAATTGAAGAATCAAATTTGCCAAATACTTCTATATGATCTCACAACAACTCTCTTAATGATGCAAACATATACTCTGTAAAACTCTAATATTATTTGGAATGGAATGCATACTCTAAGCACAGAACTATGTTTCTATTTATACTAATTTAAAGATATGATTTTATTCAATGAAATCCTAAAAGATATTCTATCTTAACTTAAAGATATTTTATCTTATATGCAATGCAATCCTAAAGATATTATATCCTATTTTTGAATGCAATATTAAAAATATTAATCTTATCTTTGAATGCAATCTTAAAGATAAATATCTTGGCAAGATCAATCTTCTCATCTCCTTACATAAAATCTAAAAAATAAATAGAAACAAATCTTCTTAATTCCATGTCATCTTGAATGATATCAATCTTCAGGATTCTTCAAATAATCTTATCAATTATGCTGATCTTCATAAATCCAAAATATCAATAACTTCAAAATATCAAATCCAAAATATCAGTAACTTCAAAATATCAAATAATTATTATCAGTGCAATTAATCTAATAATATGACATTCATTATTTGTTATCATCAAAACTTTATAAATCTTTTTATGCATAAAGGGTTCAACAAATATCCAACAATTTCCCCCTTTTTGATGATGGCAAATAATTAATGCCATGTACTAATTAAATGAACAAATATACTATGAATGCACTATGAATGAATGATATTCAACTTTATCTACTAATGATTTTCAACTATTTCCTAGCCTTGCTAAGTTATGACTAGAATCAATAACTCACAACATGGCATTCAAACCTCTTTCCCCCTTTTGGCATCATCGAAAAGATTAAAACAAAC
>PYAF01005787.1:7770-23893 GCA_007407185.1 Glycine tomentella
TAGTAAAGTTCCTAGAAATTCTATTCTAGATTTTCTTGTCACCTATTAGTAATTTATTACCTAGGAGTATTGTATTGAAATTTTTCTAATCTCTATTCTAGGTAAAAAAATCCTTTAATCACATATTACTAATTGATCTAAAACATTTCCTAAATTACACATTTAACACGTATATAAAAATATTGGGGTGTTACAGTAATCGATTAAATATACATTGTTAAGTTTTAGGCATGGTATGTGTTAATTGATTAAATAGGTACTTAATCGATTACATTTATTCATTGTAAAACTTAATTTGTCTGGATTAATCAATTACAAGGTGATTTAATTGATTATTCTGTTCGTAACAGATTTCCAGATTTCTGATCGATTACATAAATAAAATAATTGATTACAATAGTTAAAATAATCGATTACATTGACGAATTAATCGATTATAGTTAGTTAAAACAGTTTTTTTATAAATAGAGAAGCTAAGTCTAAGTAAAAAAAAAATGTAAGAAAGAAATAGATATTCATGCAAACTTTGTGATATACGTATTCTAAAGTTTTCAAGTGTACCCAAGGCTAAAATTAGTGAGATAATCAAATGTGTTAAGTGTCATTGAGATTTACTTGAATTTTTACCTTGATACTCATGGGTTGAAGACTTATTCAAGCTAGAGCTTAAAGAAAGTTATCAAGGAAGAGTGGTAGTCATTTTTTACATATAATCTCAGGTTGATTGAATCATTCATATCATTGTAATTGCTGAGGAATATAAGGTGATATCTTTCTTATACCTAAAGCTTTTGTTTTGTTAATATTTGTTGTGTAATTGTGTTGTATTTCCATATAACATTTGTATTCTTTAAAGCTTTTTCTAGAAGGAGTTTCTAGAGGGAAGAACAGAAAGGGGATCTCTGGTTCTTGGTCTTTTGAAAAGTCTATAGGGAGTAGATTTTGAATTTTACCTTGGGAGGGTAATAGAGATCATTTTGTAAGCTTATAAAGAACAAATATTTGTTATAGTGGAACTCTAACCTAGATTTTGTTGATTCAAGTGAAGCCAAGCATCAATGAACAAAGATCAAAGCTTCAAGATTTTGTGCTTTCAACATGCTCCAAGGAAAAGTTCCATGGAAAGCTTGAAGACAATTTGATTAATGTTAAAGGAAGTATATGATCTGATAATCCAATTGTGCATATCATGCATTAGTCATTAATCTAGGATTGTTAGATTAAAAGAATTAATTAAAGACAAGTCACAAGTAAGGATTTAAAAAAAAAAGCCAAGTTTTTGGAAAAATGAAGCCTTACTGAATTAATCGATTACAAGGCTAATGGAATCGATTATTCTGTTCTTCGTGCCTTTAGAAAACAAATCATGAACATTGTAATCGATTAAATGTCGGATTAATCGATTACTTAGGCCTTTTTAAGAGAAATGGAACACTCTGGCTTAATCGATTACAGAAATTGGTAATCGATTACAAGGTGCATTTAGAAAAACTTGTGGCTCTGGCTTAATCGATTACGTATCGGAATAATTGATTAAATGGTTCGTTCTTGGAACTCTGGACTTACAATGAGCATTTTAATCGATTACTATCTTGATTTAATCGATTACATATGCGAAATAATCGATTATTGGAGCGGCTTTAATCGATTATTATCAGTTAAAAAAAGCTGTTATAAAAGAAACCTCTCAGGCTGAGGTTTATAACTTCTGTGACTTTTGATTTTTTCGTGTTCTAAGCATTCACAAATATTTTGAGCTTTCATTAGTGACATTCTCTGATTTCTAAACACATTGAGGATTCACAAATTCATATGGGTTTTTGAATCAAGAAGATGAAGAATCATTGTTCATTCAAAGCATAGGAAATGAATGCATTGAGTTGGTAATCTGTAATTCAATCAGTTGATTCATTCATGTTTATGCATTCTTGGATTATCAGGTGATATCTTTCCTTGTCTTTGAAGGTGTAAAACTGTTCTTTTGAATTTTTGTAAAGATTAGTCTATTGTAAATGGGTTTCTTGCAAGTGTGGAGATAGTGTTTCTCTAAGGACAGCTGAGTAGTGTTCTCAGTGTGGGTTTTGGTCTCTAAGGGTCTAATAGGATTTTAGACTTCTGAACTTTATCTAGGGTTGATAAAGAGAGGCTTGTAAAATTGCTTGTAATAATATTTTTTGCAATAGTGGAACTCTACTCTAGTGTTGAGTGGAAGAACTGGATGTAGCCTCATAGTGTTTGAGGTGAACCAGTATAAAAATCTGTGGCTATTCTTTCTTCTCTTCTATTAATCTCTTAATTGCTTTGTTTGTGAATCGATTTCATTTCACAGAAAGTTATTCTCTGTTTTCTATTGTTCTTGGAAAGGGAAGTTGATTGAATATTGATTCTTGGTGTTGAAACAATTTTTGAATGTGATAAAGATCCTTTGGCAACTCTGATTTTAGAATTTTAATTGGGCAAGGTTCAACCAATTCACCCCCCCTCTTGGTTGTTTTGAAGTGTTCCTTTGTTTTTCAGATTTGGTTGGAAGAAAACTGGATGTAGCCTCTGGGGTTGAGAGGTGAACCAGTATAAATCTTATTTGCATTAGATTTCAGTTTATATTTCATTAAATTCTTGAAGTATAGAATTTGTTCATCATATAAACTTGGTTACTGCATAAGAGTAATTTGATTAGTGAAGTAAATTGATTTCTAATTGGTTTTAAATTGATACGATCCTTTTGAAGTCTTCCGTTGTTATAAGTTTTTGAAAGGAAATTTTAAAACTCTGAGGTAAAACCAACTCTTGGTTTATTTGCATAAGTGTTCATTGTATTTTCAATAAAATCTAGGGTAGAAAGCATAGAGTCTAGACTTGTCATGATGATTCTGAATCCTTTTAGGACTCTTATGTTTTTCTTTCTAGTTGCTTTAAGCTTTTTCTATCATTGCTCTATTTTTTTTTATGTTTTTCTGATTAATGTACTATTTTGCTTTGATTAATGAATTTGCATTTCTTTCTCTCACTTGTTATGCTATCTTTTGCCTTTGAAAAGCCAAATAGGGGGAGAAAAATTTATTGGAAACTAACTTTGTTTTGCCCTCTGTTATGCTATGTTTTTTTGTTGCATTTTTTATAAATTGATGGATGATGAAATTCACTAAGTAAGGAAGAGCAAACTAAGTTACAGAAGCTAACTAAAAGAAGTAAATGATTAATGGTTATACCTATAGATTTCTTAACACTTGTTCTTAGCAAAGAGGATAATTTGTTTTCAGGATTGATAAAGTTCAAACAAAGTTCAAGAATTCTATCTTGCTCATCCTTCAAAGCATTACAAATCTCTAACACATGATCAATCAATATTTGGCATGTTCAAAGCCAAAAAGGGGGAGATTGTTGGATATAGGGGGAGCAACAAGAAGATTGAAGCTTTTGACTTAGAAGAATGTTTTGAGCTTTTCACATGCCTTGAAGATTAAAATCCAAATTGAAGTGTATGAGAAGCAAATCTGTTGATCCCTGTATTTGCATGCATATAATCATTTACATGCTTAAGAGTTTTCATCAAAGAATCAAAGCTATTTCGAAAAAGATCTAAATGGGTAATGTTTTTGGAAAAATGTATTTTCACTGTTATAATTGATTACCCAGAAGATTAATCGATTATTTAGTTCATGTTCAAAACTGGAAAAGCTTTGATGAACAGTTTAATTGATTACATCACAGATTAATCGATTATCTGGCTTGTGTTTAAAACTGGAAAAGCTTTAATGAATATATTAATCAATTACCAACAATTTGTAATCGATTACATAGTGTAAATAAAAAATAATGCATTGTTGCTTTAATCGATTACCATTTACTGTAATCAATTACACAAGCTATCTTGAAAAACATGTTTTCACTAATTTAATCGATTACCATCATTCGTAATTGATTATATAGGCTACTTTGAAAAAAACTTGTTTCTCTGCCTTAATCAATTACCAAATATTGTAATCGATTACACAAGAGATTTCTGTTATAAAACTTCACTGCATTAATTGATTACAGCTCAGTTTAATCGATTATCTTGTTCGTTGTGAAACCTACAAATCAGCCTTAAACACTTTAATTGATTAAGTGGTAATTTTATCGATTACATGACTCATTTTAATTGATTATTGGGCACGTTTAATTGATTACAGGTTTTTACAAAACTATGTTATAAATAGAAAAAAGGCTTGGCTTTAAACTTAACTTGAATACTTTGAAATTTCTGAATACACACAAGCCTTCACTAAGTTCTGAAGTGATTTTCTGGGTTTACTAACTTTTTGTCCAACTCTTTAATCTTCATAGGTATTGAATGATTTCTTGGGCAAGATATTTCTAAAGAGTAAAGGAGAGCATATTTTGAAAATTTGTTTCTGCATTCAACATTGATTGGTAACTCATATGCATTCATATTCATTGGATCATCAGGTTGTTTCTCTCCTTAATCTTTGAGTGTAATTTCATTTTTGTAATTTCTGTTATTTGATGCTATTGTAAAGGGTTGTTTGAAGCTTGTTCTAGAGTAGTGTTCTCTAGGAAAGAACAGAGTAGTGTTCTCTTATTCTTGATCATTTGGAGTCTAATAGAGTTTTAGATTTCTATTCTTTATCTAGGGTTGATAAAGAGAGTTTGTTGTAAAGCTTGTAAGAACAGAATTTTATAATAGTGAACCAATATAAATTACTTGTGTTGATTTTCTTATCTCTATTTCTTCAAGTAATCTTGTTCATTTGTTCTTGGTGTTTTTATCATTACTCAACAAGTTCTATTTTGAGCTATTGATTTCTTGTGCTGAGTAATTTGATCGATTAAAAGCATTCTTGGTTTAAAAGTGATTAAGATCCTTTAACTCTGATTTTATAAATAAATTTTAAAAGACCAAGTTTAAACTAATTCACCCCCCTCTTGGTTATTGTGAGTATTCCTATTATTTTCACATAATACCCCAATATGGGCTCACCGATGCACTGACCGTGGCTAGGAATACATCCTTCCTCGCATGGGTAACCAACCGGTCACTGCATCCCATGTGTACATACACAGCATACAACCATGGGCACCATCAATGTATGACTTGGCTAGGAACACATCCTTCCTCGCATGGGTAACTAGTCATACACCCCCATGGGTATCCATGTATATCCACATCACACAATGACAACCATGGACACCATCAATGCATGACCCGACTAGGAACACATCCTTCCTCGCAAGGGTAACCAGTCATGCACCCCCATGGGTATCAATATATATACACATCACACAATAACATTGTTCACATCAACATAATCTCTCATCAATGTCATTATCAACATCCACATCACATCATCTCAATATCATCATCATACATATTAAACTCATCGTATTTCAACATCGTCAACCACATCATGATTATCTCATTTAAACATCACCAACCACATCAATAACATCTCAATTTCAATACCATCAACAACATCAACATCATTTTATTTCAATATCATCATCATAAACATCAATATTCAACATCATCAACTATATCAACATTATCTCATAACATCATCATCTCATTCATTCAAAATCCATATTATCATAAGACTGGTATTTTAGGAAAATTCTAAATTAAAGAGGAGGACTACAATATAGAAAACACACTCTTATGCTCATTTAAAAATTTAATAAAGAATTAAATAGGAAAACATATTATAAAATTTTGGACAGAGTCTCCTCTGAAATTAAGACTTTTCCCAAAAATCCAATCATTACAAAAACAACATCATTCACAGTTTTATCCATCAACAAGCAAATTCATTGCATCTCATTAGTTAAAAACATCATTTGACTTGAAAACGAGCACACATAGGAACAAGCACACATCACTCATAAATACATCGCATCCCATTAGTTAAAAACTTATTTTTTCTTGAAAAACCAGCACACAACAGGGACAGACAATTATCTTCATAGTTGGACTCCCTGGCACCAACTATGGTATCAAAACTATAACTAAATAATAAACTCCCCTTACCTAACTAGGGGTTCTCCTTGTTACAGCCTAACGGTGTTGTTTCATGATCCTTCGAATACGCATGCTTGTCCGAACGCAGAGCTTTATATACCAGATCGAAGATAATTTAGTATAGATTTCAAAGGCAAGTTCAAAATGAACATTTGGGGTCAAATACTCACTCAAATCGAAAAGGGACTAAATGATGTTTTGGGAGTTCACATCAAAAGACATCATTTTGAAATTTCAATCACATCAATGTGACCAAGACCCAACAAGGATCATAGAAATGACATCAATTTCATAAAAAGGAGATTTTACAACATCTCATTTTCGAAGGGTTTTCAGAGGAAGTGTAAAACTCCCAACAACGGTACCCAAGACACAAGAGACACTAATAGAAGCTTAAACTTGCTAGGAAAAGACCAAAGAAACTAAGATTACCTCAAGGAAACCAAGAAAAAAGGATTTGGAAGCTCCATTCTCTATCAAAACTTCAAGAGGAGTTTCGAAGATTTTGCTCCGATTAAGTGGTTCTTCTCAGTGCTGGGGTCTCGTGGCAAGCAACGGCGGCCCGTGGTGGTTGATGGAGGTCGTGGAAGGCTTGGTGCTGGTTGAGGGAGAAAGAAGACCAATTTTTCATGGTCTGGAGGCTGAAATACGTATTTAACACCGCCTTGACTCGCCCAAGAGAGCAAAAGTGCCTACAAAATTCGCCTAGGCAAGTTGACCAAATTTTAAAATTTCTGCTTCTGTGAAAAAATTAATTTCTCATGCCCCAGACATTATTTTGACAATCCCAACAGTTAAAACTTACATATTTGGGTTAGGAACCGACCTCTAAAGTTTGAAGACGATTCAACAGTTAACCAATCTATAATGGTGATTTTACTAAAATAGGTTTCGGGTTAAACTCAAAATCACACAATTCAACACAACTCAAACAAACTCCACATAACTTGAGCTCTACACCAAGCAATTGAACATGGATAATTCACATAACATTTCAACTAATCCTAATTAATAAAGTAATCAAATTATAGAAGGAATACATCACACATATATTTTAAGTTATCGAAATTTCAGGGTGTTACATTATCTGTGCATATTCCATGGCTTTGTCTGCTTTAATCGATTACACAAGGATATAATTGATTACCAGCTTCTGTTTGATTCTAGAAAAGCCATGACAAACACTTTAATCGATTACAAGATGATCATAATTGATTACATAGTTATATTTCTAAAACATGCATGACTTCCTTAGTCGATTACCGCAATCTGTAATCAATTACATAGGCTTTATTCTGGAAATTGTATATGATTGCCTTAATCAATTACCACAATTTGTAATCGATTACTAAGGCCTATTGCATATATAAGACCGACTGGTTTAATCGATTACTTCATGGAATAATCTATTACTTTGTTCGTTAAAGATTTCCATATTGTCTCAAGAACATTTTAATTGATTACTTGGTCAAATAATTGTTTACATATGTTAAAATAATTGATTACACGTGCGTATTAATCGATTATTGTCTGTTAAAACTGTTTTCTATATAAAGCTGCTTCGGTCTGCGATTTATATATTGATTACAATTCATCATATACTTCAAGATTTCGAAATCCCAACACTAGAAAAAGTTCTCATCATCCAAAAAATAGTTTTCTGAGTATTAGATTTCTTGCTTGAGATTAAAAGATCATTTTGCTTCATACTTGAAGATGAGTAAAGAAAAGTTTTTTCAAGAGAGTTGATTATGAGCTTTGATATTCATACAACCTGGTGTTGATTGGTAAAATCATTCATGCATTCATTCATCCATTGAGGATCACAGGTTGTGTCTCTCTTAAACTTTCTTGTAGATTGTTTTGAGTTTCAAAATACTTTTGTAAGGCTAAGTTCAAAGAGTTTCTTTCAAACTTTCTAGAGTAGTGTTCTCTAGGGGTAAATATCCGAGTAGGGTTCTCAGGATCTTGGTGATTTGATTTCTAATAGGGTGTTAGAACTCTGATTCTTTATCTAAGGTTGATAGAGAAAATCACTTGTAATTGCTTGTAAAGAATACTTTTGAATTAGTGAAACTCTAATCTAGTTTGATTAGAAGAACTGGATGTAGCTTCTCTTGAGAAGTAAACCAGTATATGTGCTTGTGTTAATTTCTATTGTTCTATCTCTTCTTGCTATCTTGATTACTCAGCTGTTGTGATTTCCTCATTACTCAACAAGTGCTGGTTTTGTGATTGGAATCTTGGACTGAGTGATTTGATTGAATTAAAGTTATGTTGGTTTTAAAAAAGTGATTAAGATCCTAAACTCTAATTTCATAAATAATTTTAAAAAGGTGAAGGTTATTCCAATTCACCCCCTCTTGGTATTTGAGTGTATTCATTATTTTTCACAAGGACGACTCTCAGAGATTCTAACATTCTCTAGTCTAGATTGATGTAATTGTCTTGTTGATTGTGGCTATGGTGTTTGTTTCTACTTTCTTATTGTTTCTTTTAGTTGCTTATCTTGTTGCTTAATGTACTGCACTTATGAATGATTAAATAAAAATTATGTTTCTTGCTTGCTTATCTTGCTCTACTATGGTATATTTTGTCTTTGATAAGCCAAAAGGGGGAGAAATATGAACATACGTGCAAGTACAAATTAAAAGAAAACTAAATTATTAATTACTATTGCTCTTATCTGGGATTAATGGAAAATCATCTAAGATAGGGGAGCAATATAAGGAATGAAGTTTGTTTATGCAAGCATACTTGACACTTGCTTTTGGCAAAATGCTGATTTAATTTCAGGTTATCAAGTATAAAGCTCCTAGCATTCAACCCTCAAAAGAACATGAAGGCTAACTATGTTAAATTGAAATTTGGCATGAACAAAGCCAAAAAGGGGGGGGGAGGGGGAAGATTGTTAGATACAGGGGGAGCTGGAAGAAGAGGATCAAGATAAAGATGAAGTCTTGTGCCTTAATTAGATTTTAGCTTTTTACATGCCATTCAATTGAAGGCATTTGTAATTTGTTAAGTTGTTCGAGAGCCTCATCTTATGATCCTTGCATTGCATAAACATGATCATTAGCATGCATATATGATTTGTGAAAAGGTTTAAAGATTTCATAATTGCATCAAAACAAAAGTGCTCATGGTTTCAAGTTTTTGGAAAACTATTTTTCACTATGTTAATCAATTACCACATATTGGTAATCTATTACTTGAGCCTTGAAGAACATTTTAATCGATTACCATTTGCTTATAATCGATTACTTAGTTCAAAAATAGAACAAGACATGACTATGTTAATTGATAACCATTTGCTTGTAGTCGATTACTTAGTTCAAAGATAGAACAAGACATAATTGTGTTAATCAATTACCATTTGCTTGTAATCGATTACTTAGTTCATTTATGAAAAAGAGAATCCCTATTGTAATCGATTACAGGTCGAAATACTCGATTACTTTGTTCATATATCCTTTCCAGAAAACTGAAGAACATTTTAATCGATTAAATTTGTTTATAATCAATTGCATTTGTAATTTTAATCGATTACATTGGCGATTTAAGCGATTACATTCAGTTATAACTGTTTTTTATAAATAGCTGATAAGTTTTATGAAACTTACAACACATTACTCTACAAAATTTTGAAAGTTTTGAAAAGCCTTCTGAATGTGAGAAATGATATTCTGAGTTCTAAAGTTCTTGTCCCACAAATTCCAATCTGCATGGTGTATTGAAAGGTTTTTCTTGGGCAAGACACCAAAGAAGCATTTTGAGAGGAAGTTCTGAATTTTTTTTTCATTTCAACACTGATTGGTAAATCATATTCATTGGATCATCAGGTTGTCTCTCTCCATTAGCTTTGCTTGTAAATTCGTTTTTGTATTTTTGGTTGTTTGTAACTATTGCAAAGGGTTCTTAAAGCTTTTTCTAGAGTGGGTTTCTCTAGAGGGAAGAGTAGAGAAAGGTTCTCTATGTCTTGATCACTAGGAGTCTAATAAAGTTTTAGATTTTTGTTCTTTATCTAGGTTTGATAAAGGGTGATTTTTGTAAAGCTTGTAAGAACTGAAATTTGTGAATAGTGGAACTATAATCTAGTTTTGATTAGAAGAAACTGGATGTAGCTTATCTTGTTGAGAGGTGAACCAGTATAAGTTCTTGTGTTGATTACTTTCTTTTAATCTCTTCTAGCTATCTTAATTTGTGATTCTTGGTGAATTCTTTATTACTCAACAAGTAAAGTTTTTGTAATTGTTTTATTGGGCTGAGTGATTCGATTGATTGAAACATTCTTGGTTTAATTGTGATAAAGATCCTTTAACTCTGATTTTTTAAAGATTTTAAAAAGGCCAAGTTTAAACCAATTCACCCCCCTCTTGGTTATTGTATATATTCATATTATTTTCAACTGCCACAGAAATCACATCTTAGAACTTGTTGAACTTGATGAGCTTGGTACGTTTTTTGTGATCCACCTTGCTGAAATTGTTGATGAAGTTGCCCTATCTATTTTGTTAAGGCTTCTATTTGCTGAGTAAAGAGTTTATTTTGAGCTAGAATTGCATTCTGAGTATCTAGGCCCATTATACCTTTTGTTTGAACCGGAGACCTATCATAGTAAGATTGGTAATCACTGACTGCTATGGACTCAATGATTACAATTGCTTCCTCCGGGATCTTTGACATCATAGTACCTCCAGCTAAGGCATCAAGAATCATCTTTGTCTGAGGTCTCAAACCACTATAGAAAATATGTAGTTGTGCAACATCATCAAAATTATGGTTTGGGCACCTCCACAATAAAGATTTGAATCTCTCCCATGTCTCACAGAGAGGTTCATCTGATCCTTGGGAAAAAGTAGCAATGGTTGATTTTCACTAATGAATCCAGATGGAGGAAAAAATCTCGCAATGAATTTTTCCTTCACTTCTTCCCAAGTTTTGAGACTTTTGTTAGTGTGTGATTGGAGCCATGTCTTTGCCTTACCTGTCAAGGAGAACGAAAAAACTCTGAGATAGACAACTTCAACAACTTCATCAGAAGCTGCCATGGTACTGCATAATTCCATGAAGGTAGACAAATGTGTATATGGATCTTCATGATCCATTCCAGCAAAAGGATGTGAACCAATCAGACTGAGCAATGCTGCCTTCAATTCTACAACCTTGTTAAGGAGAAATGCCTATGTTGTTGTAATGCTTTGGTCCTTGTTGATAAGCATAATCACCAAGAATCCTCCTTGGTGGTCTATTTTCTTCTGTCCTCTATCAGCCATAATATCAATTACAAATGGTTTTTCTAGTGAAGGAGAATCAATAGAAGAAGTTTCACCGGTGACTTACTTATTACTTGTTTCTTTTTCTTCATATTCTTCCTTTCAGTCTTCGTAATTTCTGGATATTTCTGGATCAAATAACGATTTATCTATAGGAAATTTACCTCGCATAAAGGAAAGAACAAACTACAATAACTCGTAAGTACCGAGGTTAGAAAATTAAAATATAACAAAAGAGAATTTATACAAAAATTAAAATAAAATAAATAATGAAAGTAAAAAAAATGTCCTATTAAACTGAAAATTAAATTCGAAAGAACTGAGTAAGCGACTCAAGTCCCTGGCAATGACGCCATAAACTTGTTAGACTATTGACAAGCGTACCAATGTTGTTGCAGGTTACAAAATTAATAAAAAGATTGTCTCCATAGGGACTTGAGCTACTCAGTTATTCCATATAAAAGTAACAGTTTAATAGTTATGCACAATAAAGTTGATTGGAATATCATGGGTTTGTGAAAGTAACAGAATTACAGAATTAACCAAAATATGGAAATAAAAGATTTAGAGCGTCAAAAATACGAAAAATTACGAAAATAATTAAAACGATTTAATTAATTCAAGAAAAAGGTATGATTGGATTTCATCGTTCATACCCTCAGTATCCAATTGACATTAACACATATGAATCATTTTCTAACATTAGTGATGCACACGTTAATTCACCCTGAATCGATCCCTCGCTTTCGAAAATTCTAAGGATATTCACCGAATATCGATCCCTTGCATATGAAATAAATATCCCAACATTACAATCATAAATCTTGTGTTATTCGCAATCAAAATGTTATGCTCTATTCCTAGCAACATAATGTAAATAGTAAAATCATTCAGTTCAAATTCTAAGAGCACTATCCAGTCAAACTTAGAATCTGATTTCATGAAACTAGTGATCAAGTAGAATCAAGAATTACAAACAGAATGAAATTACCAGTAATGAGTAGAAAAGATTCATTTATATATCAAATATCAAAAGAGATACATAAGGGTACGAAGGTTACATCCACCCCTTTGGAGAAACTAGCCGATCATTGTGTAAAGCACAAGATCAACAAAAGAAATGATGAAGGATGCCATCCCCGATCACTTCTCTACAGCTCCAGCTCCATTTTTCTTTTTTTCTCTCTTCTTGGTTCGTTATCATCTGGTTTCCTTCGTTATCCTCTGGTTTCCTTCGTTCTCCCTCTCTACTGTTTTTTGGAAGCTCCCTTGCATGGCTTTTTATACAAAATTGGTCCAAGAGGTACCAGACTAACTCGCCCATGCGAGTTGGTTACTTCTGGCTGAAGTAAGGTCACTCGCCCAAGCGAGTTGTAGCTCGCCCAGGCGAGTTGGTTGCTTCAGGAAGAAGTAACCTCATTAGTCCAGGCGAGTTGAATGCTAGCCTTGGCAAATTTCACTCTAGAAACATGTAAAATTGACCATTTTGCCCTTCATCTTGGCTTGGTTTCTGGATCCAACAAGTACGTATTTGAACATCATAATTACATGGATGAATCTTCTAAATTTAAACAACAACATTTATAAATATAAAAAATATAAAACAACTAGAATTAAGGAAAGTTTATAAGTAAACAATTTAAATCAAAAGATAAGTGCTAGCTAGCATTATAATCCCAAAAAAATAACTAAAATATGGCACTTATCAGTCTCCATTATTCCATTAGAGACTCTAGGTTTCATTGTATTATTTTTATGAGTGTGATTCCTTCGACTTAGGAGAGGAAAGGATGAACCTTGTTTCTCTTTAATTCTATCACAATACTTCATCTCGAGTTTTGTATGCATTTTCGTATTTAGTGCTTTTATTTGATTGCCCATCTTATAGATGAATTTAGGAATTGACTTGCGCTTTGGCAAGCCTTGTTGAAACTTGAACATGAATCAAGTACTTAATTGGGATTATCTCTAGGGAAAAAATAATATTGGCTAAGCCACGCTAATTCTCGAGCATTAATGTTGATTGCTTGTGTCAACAAGTCCAAGGGATTGGGTATCGGGCAAGTAGTTTAGAATCTGCGACCATGCAGGAGTTGGGGTAGAATACATTAGTGAATTGGGGATGAATAAGAGAGATGAGTAGAGAATTGTGAAGTTATATTGTGTAACACCCTGAAATTTCGATAATTGAAAATATATGTTTGAATTATTTGTGTGAAATATTAAAAAGAGATATTACAAAAATGTTTGAAGGAGAATGACCATATGATCCTTTCCCTTGATGTGAGAATTACCATATTACCCTTGAAGTAAAAATTACAAAAATGCCCTTGAAGAAAATTACAATAATGCCCTTAGATATTTTTGTTAGAAGTTTTGAAGTGGAAATTACAATTATACCCTAGAGTAAGTGAAAAATTACCATTATACCCTTAAGGTTAAAATTACCAAAGTACCCTTAGATATTTTGTGAAAACTTGAGGAAATTACAGAAATGTCCCTAGGATGGCAAATTACCAAAATATCCTTAGGAACAGACAAACATCACAAGAAAACTAGAAGTACCTACTGGCCGAAAATTTATGATTAGGTAGCCAAAAGATAAGTCTCTAAATTTTATTACTAAATATAATAAATGCAAGCAAATAAACCTTACATTAAAAATGAAGGAAAATCGCATGAATATCTAAAGCTATCATAAGCTATAGTTTCAGACCATGTAATGATATGATGAGGAAAATTATCACATGAGAAACACCTATGGTAGTTGTACAAGAAGGATAGGATAGAAGCAAATGGATCCAAGCGGCAAGTTTAGAAGTGCTTAAAATAGAGTTGGTTATGATTAGTTAATTTAAGAAAAGAAATAAATCCTAAGCCATATGAACTATTGGACAGATGCTTAAGATTTTAGAGGTAATGACACCTTAGTAGCTATCACATTTATTGGAAAACACATAAAGTATAAGTAGTATAAACATTGAAACTAGGTGCAACCACATGTGAGTGTATACTTGATTTTGAGCAAAAAACCAATTGAAATGGAAGATGCAAATTGAAGTAGCCATATGTGTGTATAACAGTGAATGCATTATGTGAGCAAATTAAGGAGGGAATCTTTTATTTTTGAATGCATTAAATGAAAGGAAATAAAATATCTTTAGGTCATGATGTCTTAGTTACATTAGAACCAAACTAAAGATTAACTAAGTTTCATTCTAACTAGTTTCTTTACATCCTAACTAGATTCCCTTATATATATATATATATATATATACTACCTTAAATTAAAAATCCGCACTTGTAAATGCTTCTTCACTTTCAAAACTCACGACCATACACTCCTTTTTTCTCTCTTTCATTTTATCTTCTCTTCTTCTCACTCAAATTGCAGCCCCTTCACCAAGTTTACATATCATTTCTTCATCCAAAATCTTCTATTAGAATATGGCAACTTTACTCCTCAAGCTCTTGAATCTTTCCAGCCAAATATTGTGGTGAGTAATGGGATGTGATGAATTTGTGATTGGTGAATAAAATTGTGAATAATGATGTTGTTGTTGTTGATTAGATTTTTGGGAAAAGTCTTAATTACAGAGGAGACTCTGCCCAAAATTTTATAATGCGTTCTCCTATTTAATTCTTTATTAATTTTTTTAATGGGCATAAGAGTGTGTTTTCTATATTGTAGTCCTCCTCTTTAATTTATAATTTTCCTAAAATACCAGTCTCGTGGTAATATGGATTGTGAATGAATGAGATGATATTGATGATTATGATGATGATGTTGAAATGGGATAATGTAATTGGGTTGATGTTGTTGAAATAAAATGATGTTGATGTTGTTGATGACATGATTTTTTATTGAATGATATATGGTGGTTGAGCTATACATGTGGTATGTTGTGATGAAAAATTTTCCATGAGGTTGTATGTATTTGCTCATGGATGACATTATTGATAAGAATGATGGATATGATGTGATGATATATATATTGGTCCATGTTTCCGAGTCTAGTACGAGATTTGTGAGATCTGATACTACATCTAGTACAAAATGTAGAGACCAGGTGCAAAACATGAAATAAATGGTTTGCGTAAGATGACCGCAGCTAGACATCCAGTACAAGATGTACCTACATATAGTATAATATGTAGAAGTCATGTGCACCCTGGAAATTTTCATTCATGCATTGTTTGCGTAAGATGGTCGCAGCTAGACATCCAGTACAAGATGTACCTACATATAGTACAATATGTAGAAGTCCATGTGCACATTGGAATTTCATTCATGCATTCATGTTGTTTGAATGGTTATATATTGTGTGGATTTTATTGAGATTTTTTTATAGTTATCATTATTGTGTTCTTACTAATCATTGTTGTTTGGTGATTGTTGATTTTGTATAATAAACTCACCTTTGCAATTTTGTACTGTGTGGTGTTGATTTGGGAGATTGTTGAACTAAGGGGGAGCTCTTGAAGATTAAAGATTTGTAAAGACTTGGAAAGGTTTTGGCTTTCAACATGTTTGAAGGCTTGAAGGCTTGAAGATCAAAATTGTGATTAAATGTAAAAGGAAAGGAAGCCTTCTGATGATCCAAGTTATTATATGCATACCATTGATAATCCTTCATGCATTACATCATAAAAGCTTAAGCAATTGATTTGGAACTTAAAAAATGAGTCAAGCTTTTTGGAAAAATAGTTCTAAGTCTTTTTAATCGATTACCAAACTTAAATAATCGATTATATTGTTCTTAAGATTTTCTGGAAATGAGTAAGAACAAATTAATCGATTATATCATCGTTTTAATCGATTATTTCACTA
>PYAF01005787.1:28622-47774 GCA_007407185.1 Glycine tomentella
GTATGCTAGTTGACATTTAGGCATGGGAAGATCAGAATTATGGTCACTAGGCATGATATTACTTAGCAAGAAAGTCATCCATATTTGGGTAGTGGTGGTCATGTTAGTTCTCATTAACCTTACCCTCTGTCCTGATGCATTGCGAGCAAAATCAGTTCCTGGAATGCAAAGAATCTGTCTCATGGCTTCTTCATCAAAAATTGATTTATGGCATCAGAGTCATAGGGAATCCATTGACCTCTGACAAATGATCTTTTATCAAATAAAGCTCCTTCTAGTGGCCAAGCATTTGCATAGAACTCCAAAATGATCTCAGGATCAAACTTTTGTAAAGGAGTAGCTAATGACCTCCATCTTCTGCGGTCGAGTTCATCTGCAAATTCGGTGTATTCATCATTAAATAATTGAACTCTTCTTTCTTTGTGGAAGGACCAATGTTGGATTGTTTCGAAGCGGAGTTGATGTTCTTTGCTTCGAAACCTTTGCTCATCAAAAATGAAGTCCTCAGGTGGAGGAGCACTAGTTCCTTCATTCCTTGCTCTTTTGGATGAAAGTTTCTTAGGAGCCATCTGCAATGAGTACTCAAGAATAGTATGGATGTCAAGATAAGTGACAAGCATGATGCAAAAATTGGTGGCAGCCATTGATGTCAAGATGCTTTGCAAATGAACTGATAACTCCAATAGTTTTAATGCACGTTGTAATCAACAAGAATTCAGTTCATGCTTTTAATTATTTTCATGCACATCAATGATGTTTGAGGCCTAAGTTCTGATTTGTTCTTGCAATAGCTTTGGAATGTTAGTGTTTCCATCATGCAACACTAGAAATGCTTGGTATTTTACACAAGATAAATGCACAGATTGATGCTTGTAAGTGAATGCCTTGACCTATGTTGTGATCAAAATAGCATTTGAAAGTGATTAGGGCCAATTGTGTAACCTATACGTGTGCATATATCAAACTGATTTCATTGTGGCAACAGATCAAACACCTAATGTGCATATCATTTGAAACCTTGAAATGGTTATTTGGACACATGGCTTAGACCAGATTTTTGCAAAGAAGTGAGAGGGAGAAGTGACCAATTTATATGCCCAGCAAACTGTACTTAAAATAATTAATTGAATAGGATGCAAAACCTAATTGATGTTTTTGAGTAACATAAAGCAAATTGAGCATTGCATAATTTTTATATCAGCCTATAATATTTAGAAAATGAATGGGTGCTAAGAGATGTACTTACTTGGGATCCCAAAGTGCAAGAATTGGAATGAGATTGAAGAGCACCGTAGCTTTTGATGGAGAAAATGAAGAAAGCAAAATGATGGAAGTGAGTTTTAGCCAAAATACACCTGGAGGCTCTTTTTCTCAAATATCTGGCGCAGTTAGTGCCAAGAACACGTCCAGACTCGAATATTTGGCGCGAATAGCGCCAGAATGATGCTATTAGCGTGGGAACACAGGCTGTGGGCCTATAAAAGGCCATTTTTACGAAATTTTAGGCCAAAAGCTTCATTCTGTCCTTCCTCAAGCCTTTTCCGCCATTAATGAAGTAAGAAGCTTCATATCTACTCCATTCTTCATCTAAACACTTTCCACCCAACTAGAAAGTTGTTTAGAACTTCTCCATGAGCTAGATTCCAGCTTTAGTTCCTCGAGAGAGCCATCAATCGGAGAGATCCCGTTCTCTAGGGAACTTTGCAAAACTTAGTTTTGGAAGGGAAAGAAGGCGATTCAAGGACGCTAAAGCTTGGAGGAGTGATCCTCTAGCCTTCCTTGACAGTTTAGAGGTAAGAAACTCAAGTTTTACCTATTGATTTGTGAAATTGTTCTTAGGGTGAATAGTGACCAATTTGTGTTAGGGATGGAATTAGGCTTGGATTCTTTAGAAAAGTATGCTCATGAGGTTGTTCTGATGAATATTAAACTTTGAATCTTGACTATTGATGAAGTTTGGTTTTGACTCTGAAATATGTCTGAGTAGGAAGAATGATGATGAAATGAAAGGTATTATGATAGGTATGAGCCTTGAGACTTTTACTAAAAGTGTTCAGGAGACCGTATAGAAGGTGATTAAGTGTTGGATTGATTATTTTGAATAACTTGGTTATTCTTGAAATATAGAGTGGTTAAAGCAATTGTATGCTTTGAATTAGCTTATGCAGAGTCTTAGAAGGACTCTAGTGTCTTGGTTAGACTGATATAGATCCTGCTGAGGGTCTGTGAGTCGCCTATGAGGTGGTTAGTTCTGATAACTTTAAGATAGAGAACAAAAGGGTTTAAATGGAAAGGAATAACGTTTCTTTTCATTCTAATGGTTGAGAACCGTTGTTGATTGTTTGTATTCCTTTATGTAGGGCGTGATTCAGAGGCTATTAGTGGGTGTGACCATGAGGCCGGGAGAACCAGTGTAGCGCTCAGAGCAGGTAAGCTATTTGTTCTTGGGAGTGTTTTTCCCTTGATTGTGTTCCACCATACTTCGAGGGAGTGATGGTTATTATATATCATGAGGCATGTGTATCGAAATTGTGTTACTGTTTTATTGAAACATGTATATGATGTATATGGATTGATGATATACACTGTGATAGTGTGGTGTGAATGTTGAGATTCTCTAGCCAGTAGAATAGATTATATGTGATGTAAGTCCTGAGGGAATGTGCCCTTCAGTGAATGATCTTCCTCAGGCAGTGTTGAAAGTCCTGAGGGAATGTCCCCTTCAGTGGTTGACCTTCCTTAGGCATTATTACATACATGTGATGTGTTGTGATTTATGAGAGTCGTGACGGCTAGATGATGTAATGCCAATTTTAATATTATATGCCATCAAAGTGAACCAGGGGGAAGGAAAGACCTTCAAGGACCCTGAGTTTACTGAGATTGTTATCTCACCCCTATTGGGGATTATATTTTGCAGGTGATACTCAGGGAGCGACTGATAGATCCCAGGGCAAGAGGCCCGAGTAGAGGGATATGGTTATGTGGGAACCTTATGCATAGAGTTTGAGAGCATGTTGGCTCTATCTTTTAATTTATGCCTATTAATTTGTACCCTGAGAGAGATACGTACAGTTCTGATATATCTGCATTGTATATTATGAGAATTCACCATATATGATGTACAGTGGGTGTTGTTAATGACGTTTGATGATGTCATTTTGTTTATTGCTTCCAGTTTGATTATCTGTGATAATTGTTGCGCTTAACGATCGTAAATCAATGTTAATGAACCGGATGCATACAGGGCATTACAAATATGACCAGCCTCCATTGGAACAATATCACAAAGAACATTATCATGGTAAGCATTAATAGAAAAAGGAATGAGCACTTGAGAATTTACCACCACTTCCCCACTTTCACTAAGCCATTATAGCTTGTATGGCTTTGGATGCTTTGTGGTTGACAAGTGTAACTTCTCCACAAGTCTTGTACTAGCAACATTGGTACAGCTCCCACTATCAATGATAAGTGAGCATACCTTATATTTTACCAAGCACCTTGTGTGAAAAATATTTTCTCTTTGAGTCTCCTCTTTTTCTAGGCAAAAATTGCTCAACATTCTCCTTACCACAAAGAGATCCCTTCTTCGGCCTCTACTAATGTGAGTTCTTTTTCTTCTTCACTTGAAGCACTATTTGATTCATTTGAAGACTCACTTCTTATGCCTCCATCCTCAAGCAAAATCATAGTTCTCTTGTTAGGACATTGAGAAGCAATGTGTCCCTTGCCAAGACACTTAAAACACTTGATATTGCTTGATCTTCTTGGAGTTGGCTCCACAATTTTTTTTCTTGGGCTCTCCACCTTTACTTCTTTATTTTTCTTAGGAGAAACCTCCCTTTTAGGCTTGTCTCTCTAGTTGGAAGTTGAAGCCCCCTTGGAGAATTTGGAAGCTTTTCTCCTCTTTAGTTATTGCTCCACCCTTTGAGCTTTGTGGACTAGCTCCTCAATTGTTGCATATGAATGTAGTTCTATCACATCTTGAATTTCTCTATTCAAGCCATGAAGGAAACTAGCCATTGTTGCTTCTTGAACCTCCACAATTTCAGCTCTTATCATCATCAACTCCATTTCCTTATAGTATTCATCAACACTTTTGGCACCTTGGAAATGTCTTTGAAGCTTATTATGGACTTCTCTTGCATAATAAGTTGGAACAAATCTTCCTCTCAAGCATGCCTTCAAGTCATCCCAAGAATTTACTCTTTGTCTCCTCATTCTTCCTATATCCACTTGAATTTGGTTCCACCATGTCAAAGCATAACCACTAAACTCCAAAGTTGCTAGAGTAACTTTTCTCTCTTCCTCAAAATGTTGGCATGAGAAAATTTGTTCTACTTTCATCTCCCATTCAAAATACTCTTCCGGATCATTATTGCCAAGGAAATTTGGAATTTTTATTTTCACTCCATTCAATCCTCCATTCCTTCCATCTCTCTCCTCTCTTCTCGCCCTCTCATCTTCATCATCCCTATTTTACCTTCTAGGATTGTGTCTCCTATAATTTTCTCTTCTATTTTCTCTTCTTCTATTTTCTCTCTCACTCTTCTCATCATAATAATTCCCTCCATAAGAAGAAGTATACTCATTCATCCTCCTACCATTATGAGCCTCTCCATCCACACTTTCCATTGGTTGACTCCTCCTTTATCTCCCCTCAATTTAGGCCTCCAATTCGGTTTTCAAATCTTTCATTTGTTTTGTCATAGCTTTCATCAACCTAGAGGACCTAGGTGACAAAGCCTCTCTTTCACTTGAACTCATCCTTCACAAAAAATGGTTAGCAAAACACAAGTATATATAAGAAATTCCTCACCACTCTCTAAGTGTTTACTCTCACTCTTGTGTTTGCACACTTTCAAGGCTTTTTCTATAATATTCTCTCTTGCCTATTTCCACTCTTATTCTCTCTTTAGTTCTTAGGAAAAAACTTCAAATCAAATCAAGCCTCTTTGCTATAGTGAAATATGAAATGATTCTAGACAAGGCTTAAGAGTCCAAAGAAAAGAAAACTTCTAAGACAAAACTTTTGGAAATTTAAAAGAGACAAACAACAAAGCACAATTTAGAAAGGACAACTCAAATTGGAATTTATGGGACAACTCAAGGAATGCTACAGCTGTATCAAACTTCACAATAAAGATATCCTAATGAATTCAATTGTTGAAAGACATTTTCATCAATTTTGGAATGTCATACACATTCACTTGATGTTGTTGTTCAAAGCAATTTTGAAAACTTGTAATTTTGTAGCTTAATTCTAATTTTCTATTTTCCTTTTCTTTTTCCAGCTACTCTTCACTATTTCTTTTGCTTTCTAATATCACATGATGCAATTTTCTTTTTGTTTTTGTTTCTAACACTTGTTCCAGATCAAGCACTAAATTGAAACCAAAACAAAGTATTACACAACACAACAACAATACTAACACAAATTGACAAGAATCAAAGCTAGAAAATTAGGAAAACTGTGAAGAATACATGAAGAACATGAGAAACATGAAGAAAATGAATTCACAAGGAAACTTGAAGAAAACCTAGGGTTTTTGTAACACAACACTTAACAAAACTACAACATTAAGAATCACAAGAAAACATCAAGAAACAAGGAATTACTAAGGATTTTCGTTTTTGACTCTAATGCAGAATTTTACCTTTGAAGAATCCAAAAACTAAAATTGTAGAAGAATTCCACAAGGTTTAAGCTCTGATACCATATGATGGACTCCTGAACTGAATCAAGTCCTGTTTGCCCTGATCTTTCTTGCCATGGAATCAATTCTTCAATTAATAGGAAAACAGAGTATGAATGCTCTGTTTTAGAATAACTTTTTATGTTTTTGAAATGTAAGAATTGAAACAATGGAAGAAGAATAGAAATGGATTTGGATTGACACCATGGGATTGGAATTCCAATAAGTCTTGCAAGAATCACCACAATAGCTCAGAAGCCATTGATAAGAAACAAGAAGTTCTTCACTAAGAACAAGGGATAATAACTCTCAACCTCTTACACACAAAGTGCAATCTAATTTCATTCAATCAAAAAGTTCTTATAATCTGTTGTGATGTGGTTTATATAGACCACGAATTTACAAGCTAAATGAAATGTTAATTCGTCCTAAATGAAATCCAAACGTAGCTTCCAAGACATACTTCCTAAAACAACCTTTAAATCTAAAATTAGCGCCTCTGCAGTAGGAACGACTTTAATCGATTATTTTGTAATGGTAATCAATTATTTTGAATCAAATAATCGATTACTAAATCTTGGTAATCGATTATTTGTTCATGTGAACAAAGTAATCGATTATTTCACCAAATAATCGAATATCACAGGGACTCCCACTTCCATGTAATCGATTACAAGATGGAATAATCGATTACAACAGAGCTATTTCAAATCTAACATTTATACAAGTGTATTTAATCGATTACAGGCTACTTGTAATCAATTACAACAGATAAGATCAACATTTTGTAGCCTTCTTCATGGTTCTCCAAGAGATATAAGCTGGATTGTATATGATCTTGGAGTGTTTGAGCCCTAGCCCTTGTCATTGACCCTTTAATCACCAAAGGAAGTGTCTCCATGTGTAATTCCAAGTCTTCCTTCACTTGCCTTGGTTTTAGGATTGTATCAGTAGTACAAAATTGTTATGCTAGTCAAAAAGGGAATTACATGTATTCTCGCTCATAAAAATTCATTTTGCCTCTTTGTATTTCAATTGTTAATATTTGAATTTAAGGAAAGGACAAAATAGAAGAGAATAGAAGGTTTACATAGAATATTCCTCAAGGGTTTCTTTCTTCAAGGACAAGGAGCACATGCTACTGTCTGTTTTGTTCCTTTCCTCTCGAATCCTAGCATGCCATGTAGCTTGATCTCCTAGTGTGAGACAACAATCATTTCAAGGATCAGTACTAATCCCATAATGGATCCTTCACTAAAGTCTATAAAAGGAATACTTTATTCAAAAGGAAAGACGACAAAAATATCAAGAGCAAATGATAATATATCTGAAGCAAAACTCTATAGAAATCGTTGGATGATTTATTTAAGCTTTAATTATTTATCCTTTGCTAAGCAAAGTTACTTTTGTACTTGAGCTTTACTGTTTATCCGCTATTTGAGTGTTATTGAATACTTTTATTCATTCAAACTACTTTTTGGGAAAGCCAGGAGTGGCGTAGTGTTAAACAATACTTGGGTCTTCTTAGATTCAAGGGGAGTCTAAGATAATGCCAGATGTGGCTAGAAGAATACTTGTATAGCTGGGAGTGGCAGGAACAAATACTTGTTTTTTAGTTGATTTTTGATTAGTAGAACTCTTTATTGTTTTGTAAAGGAGAATTGGATGTAGCTCTATTTGAGTGAACCAGTATAAAACAAGAGTTTCTACGTCTCTTCTTAATGGTTTAATTAAGCATTCTCTTAGTGTTTTCTATCATTCTTTTCACACCAAATGTTTTGTTGAAAACTGTTTTAGAACTCTATTTTATATATTTACTGGACGATCAAACTTAGCTTTAGCAAACCTTGCTTCTTTTTAGTAGAACACTCAACACAAACACACATACACACTCACACACACATATATATCTTTCTAACACACTATTCAACCCCCCTTCTAATGTGATTGTTGTTATTACAAAGGGTTTTTCTCAGAAAGGGAAAATACCTTTTTAGGGTTTCTATTTAGTGTTCTTTGTGGTCCTTTTGAAAACAATCATTAGGCCCGCCATCCAAGAAGTGACTCAACAAAAAGCACTACAATGTTCTCTCACCAAAATATTGTGTTTTACTAAGTTAATGCAAATGGCATATGTGCGTCCATACATTGGACAATGGTGCATGTGTCTCATTAGAGTCAATGAACGATGGGTCCTTTGGACGCTAAGTGACCATGGTTGACATATAGATATTAAGTTAATCTTTTATAAACTTCATTCCAAGTTTACTTCTTAACAAAACAACCTTTCTTCAATAAGGGTGTTTGTGAATATGTTAGCATGCTGATAATCAATGGGTACAAATAGTAAATTCACTATCTCTTTCTGAATGTGGTCTCTGTAAGACCCATAGTTTTACTAATTTGTGAAAAAGTTATTGAATAATTAAAAAGATAAAATTAAATTTAATGCCAAAATAATAATTAAGAATTTATGGTTGTGTTTTGTGTGTATGTCTAAAAATATTTTTGTTGCAATTTGACTTGTCTGGTTATTGGCAGTGAATAAATACAATGTGGAATAGCTAACAGATAAATTTGAAGCCAGAGAATTTATTTTAATTAATTTAATTTAATTATAATTAGATTCAAAGTGATTTTCTCACCTTATACATCAAAGTGAAGTAATAAAAGTCATCTGACTAAGTCTGAGAATCCAGATTGTAGTATAAGTTGGAGCTGACTATTTGACACTCAACTAAGACTATTCCATCATCCATAGAGACACATGAGAGATTTCATATTCACTCTAAGACTTATTTCAAGTCACAATTCCATTTGGACAAGAAATAGGTAAACTTGAGATTTCTAAAGAAACTTGTTGAGATTTATGATGAAACTTATTGAGATTTATTTGTGTATTATTTACTAGTACACAAAACAACTTTTTATTTTTCCTAGATAGGGTGGACCCACGAAATTATCTCTCTCCACCTAACTAGGTAGTTCTATTTTAACTAAGCTAATTGAAAAGCAACCAATCTAGCTTAACTACATGTACTTCCTAAGTACACATTTACTTTACCTATATCCTATGCATTGTACTTAAGATTAGCCTAAATCAAATTATGTTCCCTACTTGGTATGTGCAAGCTGAAATATCTCCTTGGGAGACACCAAAATTCAAAATTTCAACAATTTCTTCATTAAGTCTTGACCTATTTTGCTATTTCCTAAATTACCCTCTGTTATGTCTTTAAATCTAAACCCATTTTGAACAAAACACTCTCATTCTTCCCTTATAATCACTTATGATATGAGCACACACACCCTCTCTGTTTCATTTTATTCAAAGCTCAAAGTGTAGAGCGAAGAAGACAAGGAAGAATGGTAAGTTGAAAACCTTATATCTAGCTTTTATTTCCTCTTTAATCTTTTTATTTTCTCTTGATTCCTACTCTTTACTTTTTATATTAACACCTCAAGTAAATCTCTATTCTCTGGTATAAACTTCCATGTTTCCATTCTCTTATGGTTAGTTGAGGTTAAGTGAAGGAGAATCCAAAAGGAAACCATTTTCACCATTTGTTTGTTGCTAGTTTGAGTTGGCTAAGGAGAAACCAATGAGGAAAGCTACTTTGTGTGTGTTATGCATGATTTGTGGTGTTGTTTTGTTTCTGTGTATGATTTTTGTTTCGTGATATATTATTTTTTAAAAGATTATTTCATGAAAGCAAGTGAAATAGCATGAAATGCTTGAAGATAACATGAATTTGTTGGTGTTTTGTCTATACACCGTGGCTTGTTCATGTTATATATTAAGATTTGGTTATTTTTTCAAGCTGAATCCACTTTTAAATGAAAGAAGACTAAAAACACTACAAAATGGACATCTGAAACGCCCAAAAAGGTTGAGAAACAAAGGAGATATACTTCCTAGAAATTTACCTATGCTTTCTGGAAAATGCCAGTGGTCAATACAAACTTCTTTTTTTTTTTTTTTTTTTTTGCAAATATGTAACTATCTAAGAACCTTATGATCTTTGAGTTTAAACCAGAAAAATACATTCCTCAAGATTTAAAAGTACCTATCACATGTTAAATTCCACTAAGAACTCTATTTTATATGAATTGTGGGATTTTAAACTTATGTACGAGATTCTCACAAAAAGTGCTTTTAGACTTGTATATTAGGGAATAAAATAATAATTTATCAATATCAATTGACTTTAGCAATATATCTTTCAACTACAACACTTGATATCTTTCAATGTGTTGGTAAGTAATATTTGATTTCAAATTTTTATATTTAATTTAATTTAATATTTTACTTTAAATTATTTGAAGTATTCTTTATAAATATTATAAAATAATTTTTTTTGCAATATAGTTGTAAAATAATTGAATTATTTTATTATATGAAATAATTAGAAATAGAGTAAATTACACATGCATTTGCTAATGTTTAAGGAAATTGCACATGTCTCCCTTTCTTTTGTAAAACTTTCACATGCCTCCTCTGAGGTTTAAGAAAATACACATGTTTCCCTTCTTTTTTTAAAGCCTACACAAACCCTAAATGTCATATATATATTTGATAGTAATAAATCATGTGCATTGACAATTTTGATTAAAAAGGCTTAAATATTTTTTTCGTTCTCATAGATATAAAAATGTTTGGAATTCGTCACTACAAATTTTTTTGTCTATTATTTATCCTCGCAAAATTTAAATTTGTTACATTTTGACCTGGAGCTAACCTGAACTTGCATTTTGGTTTTTTTCAACTTTTTTACATCGGATGTAGAAAATATTTGAACCTATGTGTATGTTATGATAGAAAGTGTTAGGTTTTCAACTTTTTTACATAGGTTATACATATAACTGGTGTAGAATAATGTTTTCTCTATCTGTTATACATGTAAATGATGTAAAAAAGTTGAAAAAAACTAACACTTTCTACAACAACATACACATATGTTTGGGTAACAAGAATCTATTTATGAGCCAAAAAGTAACGAATTTAAATTTTGTGAGAGGACGAAATATAGACAATTTTTTGCCATGACAAATTCCTAACATTTCCATATTTATGAGGATGAAAAACATATTTTAGCCTTTTTCTAATCAAAATTGTCAACAAACATGACTTGCCACTATCAAATATTTATGATATTTAGGAGCTTTTTGTAGGTTTTAAAAATAGAACGGAGACATGTGTAATTTTCTCAAACCTCAGGGGAGACATGTGTTGGTTTTACAAAAGAAGAGGATGCATATGCAATGTACTCCTAGAAATATCCATGGGATTATAACTAAGTTCATTTTCTTCTGCTTGACTCTAACTCTTTTTACATTTTTTTAGAACTTAAATAGCTAATTATATTTGTCTCAACATAAAAAATTAATTTTATAAACATGTGTTTCAAACATGCATGAAAATAAGTGACCTGTACAAATACACGAATATCTTATGCTACTTTTGTTGGTGTTTTTTGTTATTAACACTTTTAGAGGCATTTGTTATTCTAAGACTATATTATTTAATATGTTTCAAGTTATTATTTTAACACAATTTATGCAACATTAATCAAGTCAACCATTCTTACTCTATCATTCTTATTAAACACTCATATTTTGGTTTCTTATTGTCGTTAAGCAACAAATGTATATCTAATATTTATTTTTAAGAAAATTGTAATATATGTAATTTATTTTAAAAAAAAATATGTAAAAATAAAGGCAACATGTACAAATGCACTGGTAACTAACTAGGTTTTACTAAAGTGGGTGAAACAAAAAAAACATACCCAAAAGGTGTAGTATGAGAACAATTTACATGACAAAAGTTGTTTTCTGATGCTCATTTGTCCTGTTAAGTCTTGACGGTCCACTTTGTCACAACTGGATGATCCATCCTTACCCATGATTTTGATGATTACAAAGATATAAATTGTTGATGGACTAATGAGTTATTCTTAAGTGATGCATGGCCTACTACATATGAGCAAACATGGTAATAATTCTCTATCTTAACACTCTTATGAGTTTGTGCCTAGTCACAATGGAATTTGTTTTATTAAGAGTAACATCTAGCATCCAACACGCTATTATAAACTAACACCCGCTCTTTGTGAAAACAAGTATCTATACACTATGTTTTTTTTACATGCATCCAATGGACTTATTCACTAACATAAAATGTTTTATAGTAAGTATAAGTGACATCCATCTATACATGTTAGCCAAAAAAGGAAGTGCACATACTCATATTTCATAAATTCATTTTTCCTTTCTTATTTTGAATTCTAACATTTGAATTTCATGCAAGAAAGGAAAAAATAGAAGGGAATAGAAGATTTCTAAAATAATATTCTTCCAAGTCGATAAGCACTGCAAAGTGAAGAGCACATGTAGTTGTTTGAACTTTTATTCCTTCTCTCTCCACATGAACGTGACGCATGACAATGCCTCTAGCTAGGAGTGACTTAGTGTTAAACAATATTTGGGTGTCTAAGATTCAGGGGGAGTCTAAGAGTGTGCCAGAAGTGGCCTTGAGAATATTATCATAGCCAGGAGTGACAAGACAAAATATTTGTTGTAATCAAGCTTTGATTAGTGAAAACACGTTAGTTATTTGTAAAGGAAAACTAAACGTAGCTCTGTTTGGTAAACCAATATAAACCTAAGTGTTTCTACTTATGTCCAAATTATTTTATTAGTATTATCTTGTGCTAGTTTTGATACACATCATCACACAAGTTTTCACAAGTCTTTTGTTTTCAACAAAATAGTTTTTACTCACTGAACAACACTTTCAGTGACTTGTTTTTGGCATATCCTCGTGTGAAAAACTTCTCTTTGCAAAAAAGTTTTCATATTTTTCTAACACACTATTCAACCCTCCCTTCTAGTTTGATATATATTATTTCATGTCATGTAGAGAGAGGAGCCATCCTGAGTGGCGCCTCCCAGTCTTAGTCATTTTTTACTTCTACATCGGTTATATGTATAGCCGATGTAGAAAATGCTTTTTACATCGGTTATACATATAACCAAGGTAGAGAATCGAAAATGGTGATGCCTCCTCCACTAAAAGACAAATGGGCATAAGAAAACAACCCTTGATGTGTACATCGTTCTTATACTACACCTTCTTGGTAATTTATTTAAAAAAACTACCTATTCTAGTGAAAAAGTCCACAAATGTTAAGCAATTTATGAGAAACCCTAGGATTTCAGTCAACATATCTCGTGGCCATTGCATATCAACATTAGACAGCATAATCATGTCACAAATTCCCCATTCCTTCCATTCATCTTTGTAAGAATCTGAGACTTTTTTCATCCAGGTTTGATATTTAGGAAGGGGTCTAGGCCATGTGGAAAAGCTAGAAGGGAATTTGTGAATTCCATACCAGTCTCAAGTAATTGGAAGTGTATTTTTCTTATGATTGAAAAACTTGTTAGCTGTTTTGTCAGTGTTTTCGCCTTCGTTGAGGAAGCAAGGGCCCAAGAAGAACTCTTAGTGTTGTTCATCAAAGGCAACGAGGGTGTTAATGGTGGAATAGGGATCAAGCTCAGGTGAGCTCATGGAGGCACTAAAGGCAAGTTGCTCAGAAGTAGTGTTAGGACTCTTGGCAAGCGTACCAATTGTCGTTGTAAGTTACAGAATTTATAAAAGATCGTCTCCACAGGGACTTGAGCTACTCAGTTACTCCAAGTAAAACTTAACAGTTCAATAGTTATGTACAATAAGGATGAGCGAAATTTCATGTGATTACGAAAGTAACGAAAAATTACGAAACTAGTAAAATGAAATATATTTATGAGAAAGTAGGATTGGGTTTCATCATTCATACCCTCAGTATTCAATTAACTTTACCATCTATAAATCATTTTCTATCCTTATTGATACACACATTATTTCACCCCGAATCGATCCCTCACATTCGAGAATCCGAAGGATATCTACCGAATATCGATCCTTCGTATATGAAGTAAATACCCCAACATTATAATCATAATCGCATGCTATTTGCAATCAAAAAGTTATGCCCTATTCCTAGCAATGTAACGTAATGATTAAAATCATTCAGTTCAAATCCTAAGCGCACTTTCCAGTCAAGCTTCGAATTTAAATTCATGAAACTAGTGATCAAGTAGAATCAAGCATTAAGAACATAATGAAACTACCAATGAGTAATAGAAAAGATTCATGCGTAAATAAATATTAAGAGAACATAAGGGTAAGAAGCATTAAGAACATAAGGGTAAGAAGCTTACATCCAATACTTAAGAGAAGCTAGCCAATCATTGTGGAGAGTACCTCCTTAATGGAAGAATTGATGAAGGGAACCATCACCGCTTCTTTCCGGCAGAGTCTCCACACTAATTCTCACTTCTCTCACTCTCCCTAAGCTATCCTATGCTAATCCTACGTACAAGGGGAAGTGAAAATTGAAAGTGGAATGCCATCCTTTACAATTTCATGGTTATTTATAGATTTTGGGGGCTACTTGTGTCCACTCGCCCAGGCGAGTGTTTTGCGTATGTTTGCTCGCCTAGGCGAGTGATTTGGCCTGAGGATGCTTGCCTGGGCGAGTTAAAAGCTTAATAGTGAAGAAAGGTCATGGGCCTGGACGAGTTCTGGGCCATTTTGCTTCTGTCACCCCCCAAATTTGATTTTTATGCCCCTTTCGCTTGCTTTGCTTGCTTGGATGCTTCAGATGTCATCGGGACTTATAAAATGTGATTGGATTAATCTTCCAAAATGTGAAAAACAACATTAATACAAGTACTAAATACAAATCAACTAGGTTTAGGGCAAGTTTACAAGCAAATTTACTAAGATCAAAAGATAAGTGTCAACATTGTAACCCTGATTTTACTAAAATAGGGCACTTATCACTCCCCCTAACCTAGAACCTTGCTTGTACTCAAGCAAAGTAAAGAATCAACTTTGATCAAAACAATTTTTTTCAAATAATCAACCTCAAGAATTGAAACGAAAGATGGAATTCACAAAACCAAATGAGATTAGATCAATCCATATTTCATTTCTAAATAACATCAGCGGAAACACCTGATTGTTTCAAATAGTGGAAAACCTCTCAAAGGTGTTTAATTCTCCCACAAGTAAATGTTTCTTCTCAATTGCATCACTGATCTATCATAGATAAATTTTGCATTTCATTTCCCATCAAATCAAAGTACATAATTATCATGGATCATTAGGGCTTTTAGGGTTAGGCCTGGCTAGAAAGAAAATCTTGGTTTTTCTAGATTTCAAAAAGTATCTTGAAAATAGGAGAGCAACCAAAGATAAAACACTGTTATTATCACTTCCCATTTCTTTTTCTACCAAGATATTCATCAATCCTTCTAATCATCCAAATTTTATAAATTTAGAACACAAGAAATTTGTTTCCTTTTCTTCTTTTTCTTTGTCTTTCTTTTTTTTCTTAGCTTTTGAATCACATGAATAGCCACATTTAACACAAAGTCTTTTTCATCACATTAGCTACCCAACTGATAAAGGTTTCCAACGAAATAAAAACCCTCTTTGCTCTCCTAACCTAAGGTAAGGTAGGGAATTCTTATTCTAGGTTAGGGTTTCAACAAAATATCAAGTGTTTGGATCAAAGGGCTTGCTAATGATAAATCATTATATATTGGGATATCTTTTTGGCCAGTGGCATAAAAAATGTTTAAAAGAAAGAAGGCCTAAATCATATCCATGAATCATATGTTATGACAATTAGAAATTCATGCAAAATTAACTATAAAACAAATCAGTGACGACACTCAATGTGATTTATGTGGATGCACACACTCACTTAGGCTTAAGGTCTATTTTCATGTTCAAATCAAATCAATGTTTCGAAAGATATTATTTATCAATTCCACATAAAAAAAATTTCCTTCATTCGATCTTTGGAAAACTATTCATTTGTTTTTCATTCTCAAAGTTTCCAAATTTCATTTTGTGGTGTTATGATCCAATACAAAAAGAAATTTTCAAATCATTTATCTATTGATTCTTTTCAAAACATGTATGTCAGTTAAGTCCCAAAAAGATCAAAAATGTGTATTTTCCAAAAAGAGAGAAACCTCTGTGTCCACTACCAAAAAAAAATCATAAATGCACACAACTTATTCAAGTAAACATCAAACATACTAAATAACAAATTACTGAACGTAAACTACAAAGCGGTAAAGAAATATAAAATAATATCACAAATTTTTGAAGATCATGACTGAGGAGCTCATATTCCTCTATTATAACAGGATTTGCCACGTGTTTCATCCTCAACTGCTTTGCCTCCTCCTAATCAAAATGGACCTGTGTCCAAGTTCTAACAAAGCAAATAATACATTAAAAAAGATAAGAAATCAAAAAGTAAAGTTCGGACATATAATTTATAAGCATAAGACATAATTTAAATAACATAAATGAAGACAAAAATTAAAAACACTGGGTTGCCTCCCAGGAGCGCTTCTTTAACATCTTATTAGCTGGACGCCTTTGTTATAGCTTTGACTCCCAGCAATTGGACAATAGAATTGAGCTACTGGCTTCTGTGTTTTCCTCCAACATTTTCACTAGTTTCTTTTCTTTTTCAGAGAGACTCGAATGATTGATATCTGGTTTCTGTGAATTCCCTACAAGCAAAACATTTTTAGAATGTGGAGGTACTGCTTTTACCTTTATTTGTGATTCTTGATTCTTTTCTTCCTCTAACAAGTCCTCAAAGATAAACTGCTGGCAAGGAATTTTCTTGAAAGCATTTGGCTGTGGGAGATAATCTAAACTATCATTTTCTTCAGATTCACTCATCTCCCTTAATGCTTCAGCTAATATTTTCTCTGAACAATCTTTTCTTTGAAACAAGCTCTTGTAGTCAGAAATTACTTCATTCTCAACATCCACTCTAAAACACCGCTTTGGTTCCTTTGGGTTTTTTGTTGAAAAAGGTCCACTTCTATGCTTAGACAATTGGTGTGCAAGCTGTTCAACCTGAACTTTAAGATTTTTAATGGAAGCCTTAGTGTTCTTTTGATTTGTGATGGACATCTGCATAAACTGAGTTAGAGTTTCTTCCATTTTTGATATTCTATCAGGTTGAGCTTGTTGTTGTTGTGGTGGACTCATATTTGAAGAACCTATATAAGAGTTGTTAGAAGGACCTGCAAAAGAAGAGTTAGTGGGACCATAATATACATTATCATTTTGCTGCCTCCAGCCGTAAGAACTTGGACCATCTCTGTAGCCTTGGTAATTTCCTTGGAAGTTCTGTTCAGGTCTGGTCTGATTTTGCATATAATAAGCCTCCTCTTCTTGTTGGCAATCACCATGTGCTTGCTGAAATTGTTGAGGAAGTTGGCCTATCTGTTTGGTCAAGACCTCTATTTGTTGAGTCAAGAGCTTATTCTGAGCTAGAATTGCATTCTGAGTATCCAGCTCCATTATACCTTTTCTTTGAATCAGAGATCTATCATGGTGAGATTGGTAATCACTAGCTGCTATGGAGTCAATGATTATAATTGCTTCCTCCGGGCTGTTTGACATCAAGAATCATCTTGGTCTGTGGTCTCAAACCACTGTAGAAAATGTATAGTTACGCAGCATCATCAAAATTGTGGTTTGGGCACCTTCGTAGTAATGATTTGAATCTCTCCCATGTTTCATAGAGAGGTTCAAATAACCCTTGGGAAAATGTAGCAATTGATGATTTTGCACTAATGAATCTGGACGGGAGAAAGAATCTGGCAATAAATTTTTCCTCCACTTTTTTCCAAGTGCTCAGACTGTTGTTTGGTTGGGACTGAAGCCATATCTTTGCCTTGTCAGTCAATAAGAACAGAAAAGCTCTTAGATAGACAGCTTCAGCATCTGCATCAGAGGCTCCCATGTAACGGCACAGCTCCATGAAGGTAGACAAATGAATGTATGGATCCTCATGATCTAGTCCAGCAAATGGATGTATCCAATCAGACTGAGCAATGCGGGCTTCAATTCCACCATTTTTTACTGAAAGGAGGAATGACTATGTTGTTGTTGAAAATAATAGGAATACCCACAATAACAAAGAGGGTGAATTGGTTTAAACTTGGTCTTTTAAAATTATTTATAAAATCAGAGTCAAAGGATCATAATCACTTTTAAACCAAGAACGCTTGTAATCAATCAAATTACTTAGCACAAGAAACAATAGCTCAAAACAGAACTTGTTGAGTAATGATAATAATACCAAGAACAAATGAACAAGATTACTTGAAGAGATAGAGATAAAAAAATCAACACAAGCAATTTATACTGGTTCACTTCTCAAGAGAAGCTACATTCAGTTTCTTCTAATCAACACTAGATTAGAGTTCCACTATTATAAAATTTTGTTCTTACAAGCTTTACAACAATCTTTCTTTATCAACCCTAGATAAAGAATGGAAATCTAAAACCCAATTAGACTCCTAAAGATCAAGAACAAGAGAACACTACTCTGTTCTTCCCTAGAGAACACTACTCTGTTCTTCCCTAGAGAACACTACTCTAGAACAAGCTTTCAAAGAACCTTTACAATAGCATCAAATAACAAAAATTACAAAAACGAAATTACACTCAAAGATTATGGAGAGAAACAACCTGATGATCCATTGAATATGAATGCATATGAGTTACCAATCAAGGTTGAATGCAGAAACAGATTTTCAGAACTTGCTCTCCATTACTCTTTTGAAATTTCTTGTTAAGGAATTTATTCAATACTCATGAAGATTAAAGAGTGGAACAAGAAGTAAGTAAACCCCGAAAATCACTTTAAAACTTTATGAAGGCTTGTGTGTATTCAAAAATTTCGAAGTATTCAAGTTAAGTTTCAAGCCAAGCCTTTCTTCTATTTATAACAGAGTTTTGTAACAACCTGTAATCGATTACACGCACCCAATAATCGATTAAAATGAGCCATGTAATCGATTAAATTACCACTTAATCGATTAAAGTGTTCAAGGTTTAATTCTGGGTTTCACAACGAACAAGATAATCGATTAAATCGAGCTGTAATCGATTAAAGCAGTGAAGTTTTGTATCTGAAGCCTCTTGTCTAATCGATTACAATATTTGGTAATTGATTAAGGCAATGAAGCAAGCTTTTTCAAATAGCCTATGTAATCGATTACAATGTTTGGTAATCGATTAAATTAGTGAAAACATGATTTTCAAGATAGTTTGTGTAATTGATTACTGTAAATGGTAATCGATTAAAGCAGCAATGTATTACTTTTGATTTACACTATAACATTCTTGCTAAGACATTATCTTCATTCTGTTCTGGATTATAATCTCTAATAAAAAATATAGCTCCATGAGCAAAAGCCCCTGTCATAATGAAGCCCGCTATATATTGATGATGAGTATATAATGCAGCTTGAGTAGTAAAGTCTTGCGCTATAAACGCATAAGCAGGTAAAGAGT
>PYAF01005787.1:47874-65301 GCA_007407185.1 Glycine tomentella
GAACCGTACTTGAGAATTTCCTGACTCATACGGCTCAGCAGTAAATTCTTTTTTTGTTCTATTATCTTGAAGTTAACTAAAAGAAAAAAAGAAGTTATTTACATAAGTTTCAAACTTGAATTTTGACTAATAAAGAATTTCATCTTTTTTTAAGTTTTATCTTTTCTCCTACCTTCAGAAAAGGGAATAAAGAATCGGCTTGGTAATAGACTAATATACTCATTAAAGCTTTACCAGTTTTTAAACACGAATCAAATAATTGATTAATCCATGATGTAATTGATTAAAATGTTCATCAAAGCTTTTCCAATTTTAAACATGAACTATATAATCGATTAATTTGTTGGGTAATCGATTAAAACAGTGAAATTACATTTTTCCAAAAACATTACCCATTTAGTTCTTTTTCGATATAGCTTTGATTCTTTGATGAAAACACTTAAGCATGTAAATGATTATATGCATGCAAATGCAAGGATCAACATATTTGCTTCTCATACACTTCAATTTGGATTTCAATCTTCAAGGCATATGAAAAGCTCAAAAGATTCTTCTAAGTTAAAAGCTTCATTCTACTTGTTGCTCCCACTATATCCAACAATCTCCCCCTTTTTGGCTTTGAACATGCCAAATATTGATTGACCATGTGTTAGAGATTTGAACTGCTTTGAGGGATGATAAAGATAGAAGTCTTGAACTTTGTTAATCCTGAAAACAAATTAGCCTCTTTGCCAAGAACAAGTGTTAAGAAATTTGTTTGTATAAACATTAATCATTTACTTCCATTTGTTAGCTTCCCTGACATAGTTTGCTCCCCCTTACTTAGATAATTTTTGTCATCCATCAATTTGTAAAAATGCAACAAAAAACAGAGCATAACAGAGGGCAAAACAGAGTTAGTTTCCAATCAAGTTATCAATTAATTTTTCTCCACCTATTTGGCTTATCAAAGACAAAAGATAGCACAACAATAATGAGAAGGAGAAATGCAACTTTCATTGATCAAGGAAGGACAGTACATTAATCAAACAGAGTAAAAGAAAATAGAGGAAAACAAGAAGAGGAAATTCAAGAAACCTAAAGCAATTAGAAAGAAAAAATATTAGTCCTAAAAGGATTTAGAACCATCATGGACAAGCCTAGACTCTATGTTTTCTAGCCTAGATTTTATCTCCTCCAAAGCTGAATTAGTCTCAGTCCTGTGCTCTGATGTAGGGACAATAAGCCATCCATCTTTTGAATCATAGGTGATTCAAATGGACTGTAAGATGGTTGAGCAGGGCCTTTATCTTCAGCCTCTTCTTCTTCTTCATTTCCAGCAGCAGGGACTTGTTAGCCAGCCATTTGCCATCCACGAGGGGTTTTGACCATCCCAAGCTTGGTGAGATGCCTCTCTTTTATGAGACTATTGCTTGAGTTAGTGTTGTCAACAACCTCATTAGAGACATCTATATTAAAGTAATCAATAAACCTGGAAACAAGAACATGATATGGAAAAGGGTAATTCATTAACCTCTTGGATTTAAGCATAATCTCCTCCAGAATGAGAATCCAATTCATCTAAATGGAATTCTTGAGACCATACACAATTTCTAGGTCATCATCAGTGGCTTGGGCATGATTGGTGGCTCTAGGGGTTAGGATGTAGGTGATTATGTAATGGATAAGTCTGTCTTCATGGGTCATTGGACCAATGCTTAGCTTAAGCTTCAGCCTCATTTGGGGATCAAGAAGCATCCCCCTATAGGTCTCCAACCTATTATAACCCTCAACCTTTTCTTCAGATTTCCTTTCACCTTCAAAGGAAATACCAGCTACAGCTTCCCAAACCTCAGGAGTAACTTTCATGGCTACTCCATTAACTTGGGAACGAAGGGTCCCATCCATAGAGCCCTTAGCACAGGTGTAGAACACCTTCACTAATTCAAGGTAATAGGTATCATTCATCTCAACAAATTTTCTCAAACACCGGGTTTCAATGAAGGAAGGGAATTGAAAACCTTCTCTAATGAACCAGTCAAGTTCAAGGTATTTGGGAGAACAGATTAATTTGGTGGCATTGAACTGAAGATAGGTCATTTTATCTCTTTCAGTAGGAAACCAATGATCTAACCTATTGACAGCAGGGTTAGAGGTTTCTCCAGCTTTTCTCTTAGAGGTTTTGGTTATCTTGGGTGTTAACATATTGAACTAGGGAGGAAAGGCTATAGACAGGTTTCTGAACTCAGAGGAAGAAAGAAAAACACAGTAGTGCTTAAATGGTGTGATTTCTTTCTTGAACATAGGCTATATTTATAAAAGAATTTGGGCTCCAAAGTTCAAATTTGAAATAAGTAACAGTAATTTTCGAATTAACCCACTAACATTAAAGCACAGAAGATTCAAATTTTGAATTAGTTGGCAGTTGGGCAATTACAATTTCCAAGAAAAACTGACAGATTCTGCAGTAACTCCATGAATAATTGATTATATGCTTATGTAATCGATTAATTCTTAAGCAAAATCAGTTTCTGCAGTAGCTGTAATTGATTATTTCAACAAGTAATCGATTATTTCAGTGAGATTCAGTTGAAGAAGATGAAGTGTAACCGATTATTTACCCTAAGTAATCGATTATTATAGACAGAATTCAAGTTCCAAACATTTTTTCAGTCAATTTAATTGATTACCATTCACCGTAATCGGTTATTACAGTGAGATTTTATTCCTGAAAAGATTTTTGACCATGTGTAATCGATTAATTCGAGGCGTAATCGATTATTCCAGTGAACTTTGGCTTTTTGAAATATTTTTGAAGTCAAAATAATTGATTATCTCAAGGCTATAATCAATTACATGAGTGCAAAATTCATTCTAAAAATATTTTTAAGTGAATTTAATTGATTATTCTGATAGGTAATCGATTATTACAGACAATTTATTAGAATGAACAGTGTTTTATGCAACACAACTTGGAATTTTGAAGCACATGTGATGATTGATCAAATTACAAGCTATTTCACATAGATCAACGCATAACAATCAAGCTAGTAATGATTAGATTCATCAAGGATACCTAGCATGTTTCTAAGAGTATAGAATCTATCTCTAGCCAAAGGTTTAGTAAATACATCAGCCAATTGATTGTGAGTATCAATGAAGTCAATTTTGATAATACCTTTTTGAATGTGATCTCTAAGGAAATGATGTCTTATCTCAATGTGTTTGGTCCTTGAGTGCATTATTGGATTCTTGGAAATGTTAATAGCACTTGGTTTGTCACATAGCAGAGATATTTCTTTTAATTCTACACCAAAATCTTGCAATTGTTGCTTTTGAAAATAATAGGAATACCCACAATAACCAAGAGGGGGGAGGGTGAATTGGTTAAAACTTGGTCTTTTAAAAATATATTTATCAAATCAGAGTTAAGGAATCTTTATCACTTTTAAAATCAAGAATGTTTTTCTTTAATCAACTTACTCAGGTCAAGAAACCAATAGCTCAAAACAGAACTTGTTGAGTAATGATAACGAAACCAAGAACAAACGAACAAGATGACTGTAGAGATAGAGATAAAGAAAATCAACACAAGCAATTTATACTGGTTCACTTCACAACAGAAGCTACATCCAGTTTCTTCTAATCAACACTAGATTAGAGTTCCATTATTATAAATTTATGTTCTTACAAGCTTTACAACAACCTCTCTTTATCAACACTAGAAAAAGAATAGAAATCTAAAACCCTATTTGATGGAGGTCCATTCCAAGCTAAAGGTCTAGAAGGAGAGCTTGAAGCACTTCCATTGGTGAGCTTTAAAGGACCCATGGTAAGAGCTAGAACTCAAGTCGTTCAAGAACACATCAAGGTTAACTTGGACAAGCATGAGGAAGCACACCAGTCCAAGGAGAACAAGGGCTAGATTTTGATGTCTCAAGTCCATTTTAATTCAATAAATTCCAGCACTTGTTAGAAGCTTAAGTTGAGACAAATAAAAAGGCCTTTTAGTGAACTTAGTAAATTAGTTGGCTACACTTAGAAGATAAAAATACTGCACCTTTCTCTAAAATGAGACAGCCAAGGGAGTTTGAGACAGCCAAGGGTCACTTAGGAGAAGCTTGCACCATAAGCTTCATTAAGCTTGCTTTAGGCTCTTTTAGTGTGCACTACAAGCTTCATTTGAATTATCATTTCATGTGCATTAGCTTGTAATTTTGTGGCCTTTATAAGGTGCCCAAAACTGAATGTAAAGTAACTTTGGTTCATTAATACAAATCAGAAATTTGTGTGAGTTTCTCTCTTGTTTTTGTGCATGAACTTCTCGAGTCTTATCAATGGTTTCTCAATGCTATTGTGGTGATTCTTCCTAGACTTATTGGAGAGCTTCTCCATCGTGTCTTCCATCTTCATCCCTAACCTCTCTTCCATCTTCCATTGCTTCCATTAAAGAAAGCTTCCAGCCATACATTTCCATGAAAGCTTGGACAACTTGTGTGTTCTTGAAAGTTTCTTGAAGATTGGGTTTCGTTGCAAGGTAGATTTGGAAAATTCATGTCTAATGGGTTTAGACATACATCACTATCAGACTTCTAAGGAACAAGAACCAGAGAACATTACTCTGTTCTTTCCTAGAGAACACTACTCTAGCCAAAGCTTCAAGAACCCACATACAATAGCATCAAATAACAGAAATTACAAAAAATAAAACAAAATTACAAACACAGATAATGGAGAGAGACAACCTGATGATCCAATGGATATGAATGCATATGAATTACCAATTAAGGTTGAACAGTAGAAAACAAAATTTCAGAACATGCTCTCCATTAAACTCTTGAAGTTTCTTGCCTAAAAATCATCCAATAGCTCATGATGATTAAAGAGTGGGACAAGAAGTTAGTAAACCCAGAAAATCACTTTCAAACTCTTAGAAGGCTTGTGTATATTCAGAAAATACGAAGTGTTCAAGTTAGAAATCAAGCCCGCTTCTTCCTTCTAGTTACAACAGAATTTTGTAACAACCTGTAATCGATTACACGCGCCCAATAATCGATTAAAACGCATATGTAATTGATTAAATTATTACTTAAGCGATTAAAGTGTTCAAGGCACATTATGAGTTTCAATAACGAACAAAATAATCGGTTAAATTAGAAAAGTCTTATTTCAGAAAATAGCCTGTGTAATCGATTACGAATAATGGTAATCGATTAAGGCAGCAAAGTGGGCTTTTTCAAATAGCCTATGTAATCGATTATGAATAATGGTAATCGATTATCACAACAAGACACAAAATACATTTTACACTACGTAATCGATTACAACGAATGTGTAATTGATTAAAACATTTACCAAAGATTTCACGTTTCAAATACGAGCAAAATAATCGATTAATCCGATGTGTAATCGATTAAAATGTTCATTAAAGTTTTTCCAGTTTTAAACATGAACTGAATAATCGATTAAAATGCTATGTAATCGATTAAAACAGTAAAAATTATATTTTTCCAAAAACATTACTCAATTAAATCTTTTTTCAAATAGTAAGTAACTTTGATATTTTTATGAAAATCATTTAAGCATGTTAATGAATATGTGAATGCAATGCAAGGATCAAAAGATTGCCTTCTCCTACACTTCATTTGAATTACAATCTTCAAGGCATGTGAAAAGCTCAAAACAATTTTCTAAGTCATAGGCTTCATTCTTCAAGTTGCTCCCCCTATATCCAACAATCTCCCCCTTTTTGGCTTTGAACATGCCAAATATTTGATTACCATTGTTAGTTTTTGAAGTTCTTTGAGGGATGAAAAATAAAAGACTTTGTACTTTTGTAAACCTGAAAACAAATCAGTCTCTTTGCCAAAAACAAGTGTTAAGAGATATGCTTGCATAAATATTAATCATTAACTTGCATTAGTTGCTTCCTTAGACTTAATTTGCTCAATTTGCTCCCCCTTAATTTGATAATTCATTAGTTTTTTTATTTGTGCAAAACTTAGCAGAAAAACAGAGCACAATAGAGTATAATATGTCAATCAATATTTCTATTTCTCCCCCTATTTGGCTTATCAAATACAAAAAAAAAAAGCACAACAAATAATGAGAAGGAGAAACATATAAACTTCATTAATCAATAAGGAGGAACAGTACATTAATTATAAAAAAATAGCAAAACAGATGAAAAACAAGAAGAGGAAATACAAGAAAACATAACAATCCTAAAATGATTCAGAACCATCAAAGACAAGCTTAGATTCTATGCTTTCTAGCCTAGTTTTTATTTCCTACAAAGCTGAACTGGTCTCAGCCCTGTGCTCATGATGTAGGGACATTAAGCCATCCATCTTTTGAATCATAAGAGATTCAAATGGACTGTAAGATGGTTGAGCAGGGCCTCCTTTTTCAGCCTCTTTATCAGCTTCTTCTTCAATTCCAGCAGTAGCAGTAGGGACTTGTTGGCCAGCCATTTGCCATCCTTGAGGAGTTTTGACCATCCCTAGCTTAGTGAGATGTTTCTCCTTGATGAGGTTGTTGCTTGAGTTAGTGTTGTCAACAACCTCATTAAAGACATCTATATTAAAATAATCAATAAACCTGGAAACCAATACAACATAAGGAAATGGGTAATTCATTAACCTCTTAGACTTAAGCATTATCTCCTCAAGAATAAGAATCCAATTCATCTTAATTGAATTCTTGAGACCATACACAAGTTGCAGGTCATCATCAGTGGCTTGGGCATGGTTGGTGGCTCTTGGGGTTAGGATGTAAGTGATTATGTAGTGAATAAGTCTGTCCTCATGGGTCATTGGACCAGTGCTTAGCCTAAGCTTCAGCCTCATTTGGGGATCAAGAAGCATCCCCCTATAGGTCTCCATCCTATTGCAACCCTCAGCCTCTTCTTCAAATTTCTTTTCACCTTCAAAGGAAATACTAGCTACAGCTTCCCAAACCTTAGGAGTAATTTCCATAGCTACTCCATTAACTTGAGACCTAAGGGTCTCATCCATAGAGCCCTTAGCACAGGTGTAGAACACCTTCACTAATTCAGGGTAATAGGTACCCTTCATCTCAACAAATTTCCTTAATCCCTGGGTTTCAAGAAAAGCAGGGAATTGAAAACCTTCCCTAATGAACCAGTCAAGTTCAAGGTATTTGGGAGGATATACTAATTTAGTGGCATTAAACTGAAGGTAGGTCATCTTGTCTCTCTCAGCAGGAAACCAGTGATCTAACCTATTGACAGAAGGGTTAGAGGTTTCACCAGCCTTTCTTTTGGAGGTTTTGACTCTTTTAGAGGTAGACATGGCTAAAGAGGAATGAGAGACTATCTGGGTAGAGTTTCTAAACTCAGAAGGAAGAAGAACACAGTAGTGTTTAAGGAAGAATATGAAAATGGTGTGATTTTTTCTTTCAACAAGGGTTGTATTTATAGAAAATTTTGGCCTCCAAAGATTCAAAATTTGAAATTAGGAACAATTAATATGAATTAACCCACTACCATTAAGGCACAGAAGATTCAAATTTGAATTAGGTGGCAGTTGGGCAGTTAAAATTCCCAAGAAAATCTGGCAGATTCTGCAATAACTCCATGAATAATCGATTATATGATAATGTAATCGAATAATTCGTAGGCAAAATCAGTTTCTACAGAAGCTGTAATCGATTAATTCGACCAGTAATCGATTAGTCCAGTAAGATTCAGTTAAAGAAGATGAAGTGTAATCGAATATTTTCCCTAAGTAATCGATTATTACAGACTGAATTCAAGTTCCAAACAATTTTTCAGTAAATTTAATCGATTACCATTCATCGTAATCGATTATTCTATTGACATTTTGTTTCTGAAAAGATTTTTGACCATGTGTAATCGATTAATTCAAGGCGTAATCGATTATTCCAGTGAACTTTGGCTTTTTGAAATATTTTCGGAGGCCAAATAATCGATTATCTCGATTCTGTAATCGATTAGATCAGTTCAAAATTCATTCTAAACAGCTTTTTAAGTGAATTTAATCGATTATTCCGATGGGTAATCGATTATTACAGAGAATTTATTAGAATGAATAGTGTTTTATGCAGCACAACTTGGAATTTTGAAGCACATGTGAAGATTGATCCAACAACAAGCTATTTCACATAGATAAACATATACCAATCAAGCTAGTAAAGATTAGATTCATCAAGGATACCTAGCATGTTTCTAAGAGTATAGAATCTATCTCTAGCCAAAGGTTTAGTGATTATGTTAGCCAATTGATTGTGAGTATCAATGAAGTCAATTTTGATATTACCTTTTTGAATGTGATCTCTAAGGAAATGATGCCTTATCTCAATGTGTTTGGTCCTTGAGTGCATTATTGGATTCTTGGAAATATTGATAGCACTTGTGTTGTCACATAACAGAGGTATTTCTTTTAACTCTACACCATAATCTTGTAATTGTTGTTTAACCATAGACTTTGAGCACAACAACTTCCAGCAGAGATGTACTCAACTTCAGCTGTTGACAAAGTAACACAAGATTGTTTCTTGCAATGCCATGAGATCAATGAACTTCCTAGTAGATGACAAGTTCCACTAGTGCTTTTTCTATCCAACTTGCACCTTGCAAAGTCAGAATCAAAATAACCAACTATATAAAGTGATGCACCTTTAGGATACCAAAGACAACTTTTGGAGTTGATTTGAGATATTTGAGGATCCTTTTGATTGCAGTGAGGTGTGTTCTTTGGGATTTTTTTGATATCTTGCACACAAACACACACTCAACATAACATCTAGTCTACTAGCTGTCAAACATAGCAAAGATCCAATCATTCTTCTAAACTTTGACTCATCAACCTTCTTTCCTTTTTCATCTGAATCTAGATAGGTTGAAGTTGTCATTAGAGTTGCAGCATCTTTGCTTTTCTCCATTTCAAACTTTTTGATCACTTCAAGGTAATACTTAGTTTGGTTTAGAAATGTTTCATCCTTCATTTGCTTCACTTGAAGTCCAAGAAAGAATGTTAATTCTCCCATCGTTGACATTTCAAACTCATTCTGCATAGAGGTAGAAAATTCTTTGCACAATAACTGATTAGTTGAACCAAATATTATATCATCAACATATATTCGAACCAGTAAAATATCATTGCTTTGTCTTTTGATGAACAAGGTTTTATCAACATGTCCTCTTATGAAAGATTGTTCAAGCAAAAATCTACTTAACCTTTCATACCAAGATCTTAGAGCTTGTTTTAAACCATAGAGAGCTTTCTTAAGTTTAAAAACATGATTTGGATGTTTGAAATCAGTAAAACCAAGAAGTTGCTCCACATATATTTCCTCCTCATATATCCATTTAAGAAGACACTTTTAACATCCATTTGAAAAAGTTTAAAACCCATTAAACATGCATATGCAAGCAATAACCTAATGGCTTCCAACCTTGCAAGTGGTGCAAAGGTTTCCTCATAGTTAATGCCTTCCTCTTGGTTGTAACCTTTTGCAACCAATCTAGCTTTGTTTCTGACTATGATTCCACTCTTAAAGTTTGTTTCTAAAAACTCATTTAGTGCCAATAGGTTTGAGAGAAGAAGGTCTAGGAACAAGTTCTCAAACTTCATTTCTTTTAAATTGATTCAATTCATCATGCATGGCATGCATCCAATATTCATCAATTAAGGCTTGATCAATATTCTTATGTTCTATTTGTGAAACAAAAGCCATATTACAGTAGAGATTTCTTAATGAAGATCTAGTAGATACTCCCTTTGAGACTTCACCAATGATATTGTCAAGGGATAGATCTCTTGCAGTTCTCCAATCTTTTGGCTCTTGGATTGGTGTTGATTGTTTTGCTTCAGCAATTGGTTCTTCTTTTCTTTAACCATTGAATCATTAAGCTGAATGAACTCCTCCAAAGGACCTGCATCTATATCACATTTCATTTCCTCTTTGGAGGGATTAGATTCATCACAAATAACATGTACAGATTCTTCCATGCACAAGGTTCTTTTATTGAAAACTCTATATGCTCTACTATGTAATGAATATACAAGGAAAATGGCTTCATCAGCTTTAGCATCAAATTTTCCAAGTGATTCTTTGCCATTATTTAAAACAAAACACTTACAGCCAAATGCTCTCAAATGAGAAATGTTTGATTTTCTACCTTTGTATAATTCATAAGGGGTTTTCTTCAAAATAGACCTTATTAGCAATCTATTCAAAGTGTGGCAAACTGTATTTACAGCATCAACCCAAAAATACTTAGGCAAATTTGTCTCATTAAGAAGAGTTCTTGCACCTTCTTTAAGGGATCTATTTTTCCTCTCCACAACACCATTTTGTTGAGGTGTTCCTGGAGCTGAAAAATTGTGTTTAATCCATTTTTTTCACAGAATTTTTCAAAATTTTCATTTTGGAATTCTCCACCATGATCACTTCTCATTGAGATAATTTTGCATCCCTTTTCATTTTGAGCAAGTTTGGCCAGTTTTCTAAAAGCATTGAAAGCATCACTCTTGGATTTCAAAAATAAAGTCCATGTAAATCTAGAGTAGTCATCTACAATGACAAGCCCATAGTAATTACCTCCTAAACTCATAGTTCTAGAAGGACCAAACAAATCTATGTGATGTAATTCAAGGGGTCTTGAGGTAGAAACAACATTTTTTACTTTGAAAAGAATTTTTTGTTTGTTTCCCCTTTTGACAAGCATCACATAATTTGTCTTTTTCAAACTTGAGTTTGGGTAACCCAATGACTAAATCCTTTTTAATTAGCTTGTTCATATGATGCATGTTAATGTGACTTGCCCTTCTATGCCACAACCTAGATTCATCAATTTTACTTATTAAGCAATAAGTGTTGTGAAAGAATGCATGATCAATGGAGAGTAAATAGATATTACCTTTTATTTTACCTATATGAATCACCTCACCATTTTGTCCATCACATATCATGAAACAATTGTCATTGAATGATACTTTGAACCCTTTATCACAAAGTTGGCTTATACTTAAGAGATTATGCTTTAAACCTTCCACATAAAGAACATTTCTTATTTTGGTTTTAAAGTTGTCTCCTATATTTCCTTCACCTATAATCTTCCCTTTGTTGTTGTCTCCATAGGTGACAAATCCACCATCTTTAAGAGCCAGATTTGTGAGCATTGATATGTCACCGGTCATATGTCTAGAGCATCTACTATCAAGATACCATAATGATGATCTTGCTCTTAGACATACCTGCAAAATTCAAATCAATTTTCAAAGGAAGGTACCCAATTGAGGTTGGGTCCATAGGGGTTAGCCACTTTCTTCTTCTTTTGTATCCAAATACATTCTCCATTAGGCACATAGAATCTCCTAGCATAGCATTTATAAGAAGTATGTCCTTTCATCATACAATAGTTGCAAGTTACAGATTTTAATTAATTCCTTGAATAAGTATTTTGATTGATCTTTGAATCATATACATTCTTTTGATTTTTCTATTTTGGTGGTACAAATACAGTTTTGCCAAAAGACTTTGAGCCTTGTTTGTAACCCAAACCAGAAGTATCTCTAGCATAGTTTTGCACACTTATCATTTCAGCTAAGTTGCATCTACCTTTATAAAGCTTTCTCAAAAGATCAATCAAATCACTATTCTTATATAGGAGTAACATGTATTTTTCTCCTTGATTTCTTTTGTAATCATCAAACTCCTTTTGCAACATATTGTATTTGTCAACATTAGATGAAGAAGAAGCACATACACATCCATTCATATTTTAAATTGAAACAAGTTTTTCATTTTCTTCTTGCAAGTCACAAATTTTAGTTTGCAATTTTGTAATTTTGTAACATGTCATCTAAGATTTCCTTTTAGCTTATTATTGGATATTATGAGCTTCTTGGCTTCTTCATGCATTTCATGAAAGGCATCAATAACTTGATCATATTCAGAACTTACCTCAGTTTCAGCACTTGAGAGATCATCATCTTCATTAATTGTGGAAGTGAGACACACATTTGCTTCTTCATCTTCAGTTGATAATTCAGAAGTTGTTGACTCATTATCTTCCCAAGCTATGTAGGATCTGTTAGGCTTTTCTTATTTCTTTATCTTGTTTTCACCTTGTTGCTTCTTCAAAAAGGTAGAGCATTCAGATTTAATGTGGCCAGGCTTACCACATTTAAAGCAAGTAAAGTTGTTGTCACTCCTTTTGTTGTTGTTGTTGTTGTTCTTTGTGAATTTTCTGTTCTTGTTTCTCCTCAAGAACTTGCTGAACTTTTTGACAATCAAATTCATGTTGTCCTCTTCATCTTCTTCACTTGAGTCTTCCACTTTATCAAACTTTGAGGATGCAACTTTCTAGGCTATGCTTTTATGTTTCTTTTCTGCATCTTCTGCATTGGTTAGTTGTGACATTTCAAGTTCATACTCAAGAAGCTTACCAAATAGTGCAGCCATGGACATTTTGGATAGATCTTTTGATTCTTTAATTGATGTCACCTTCGGTTGCCATAGTCTTGTGAGATACTTCAAGATTTTGATATTCAATTCTTCAGCATCAAAAATCTTTCCAAGACCAAGAAGATGATTTACAATGTGACTGAATCTTGTTTGAAGCTGAGATATGTTTTCTGTGGGATTCATCTTGAACATTTCATACTCATGTATTAAGGCATGCTTCATTGATCTTCTCACTTCATCTGTACCTTCATGAGTGATCTCCAACATCTCTCACATCTCCTTTGCACTTTTGCACCTAACAGTTCTAAAGAATTCATCAGAGAAAAGTGCGGAAGTAATCATATTCTTAGCTTTAAAATCATATTGAACCACTCTCTTTTCAGCATCTGTCATTTCATCCCATTCTTTGGGAATCATATCATTACCAACAGTTTTTATAGGAATCACAGGATCTTTCTCTATTGCATTCCAAGCACCTGGGGCATTTGATTGAATAAAGATTATCATTCTATTTTTTCCAAAAACTGAAATGTTCTCCTTTAAACATCGGAGGACAATTGAGGGAGGCACCCTCCTTGAAGGTAATTTGTGTGGTATTCATTTTCTTTTTAAAGAAAGATAGTGATCTTGAATAACACTCAAGAACATGCTCTGATACCAATTGAAAACAATAGGAATACCCACAATAACCAAGAGGAGGTTGAATTGGTTTAAATTTGGTCTTTTAAAATTATTTATACAATCAATGTCAAAGGATCTTAATCACTTTTAAACCAAGAATGCTTTTAATCAATCAAATTACTCAGCACAAGAAACAATAGCTTAAAACAGAACTTGTTGAGTAATAATAATAATACCAAGAACAAATGAACAAGATTACTTGAAGAGATAGAGATAAAGAAAATCAACACAAGCAATTTATATTGGTTCACTTCTCAAGAGAAACTACATCCAGTTTCTTCTAATCAAAACTAGATTAGAGTTCCACTATTATAAAATTTTGTTATTACAATCTTTACAACAATCTCTCTTTATCAACCCTAGATAAAGAATGGAAATCTAAAACCCTATTAGACTCCTAAAGATCAAGAACAAGAGAACACTACTCTGTTCTTCCCTAGAGAACACTACTCTAGAACAAGCTTTCAAAGAACCTTTACAATAGCATCAAATAACAGAAATTACAAAAACGAAATTACACTCAAAGATTATGGAGAGAAACAACCTGATGATCCATTGAATATGAATGCATATGAGTTACCAATCAAGGTTGAATGCAAAAACATATTTTCAGAACTTGCTCTCCATTACTCTTTTGAAATTTCTAGTCCAATAATTTATTCAATACTTATGAAGATTAAAGAGTGGGACAAGAAGTAAGTAAACCCAGAAAATCACTTTAGAACTTTGTGAAGGCTTGTGTGTATTCAAAAATTTTGAAGTATTCAAGTTAAGTTTCAAGCCAAGCCTTCCTTCTATTTATAATAGAGTTTTTAACAACCTGTAATCAATTACAAGCGCCCAATAATCGATAGCCATGTAATCGATTAAATTACCACTTAATAGATTAAAGTGTTCAAGGCTGAATTCTGGGTTTCACAACAAACTAGATAATCGATTAAACCAAGCTGTAATCAATTAAAGCAGTGAAGTTTTGTATCTGAAGCCTCTTGTGTAATTGATTACAATATTTGGTAATTGATTAAGGCAGTGAATCAAGCTTTTTCAAATAAACTATGTAATCGATTACAATGTTTGGTAATCGATTAAATTAGTGAAAACATGATTTTCAAGATAGCTTGTGTAATCGATTACTGTAAATGGTAATCGATTAAAGCAGCAATGTATTACTTTTGATTTACACTATGTAATCGATTACAAATGTTTGGTAATCGATTAATATAATCATTAAAGCTTTACCAGTTTTTAAACACGAACCAAATAATCGATTAATCCGTGATGTAATCGATTAAAATGTTCATCAAAGTTTTTCTTGTTTTAAACATGAACTATATAATTGATTAATCTGTTGAGTAATCGATTAAAACAATGAAATTATATTTTTCTAAAAACATTACCCATTTAGTTCTTTTTCGAAATAGCTTTGATTCTTTGACGAAAACACTTAAGCATGTAAATGATTATATGCATGCAAATGCAAGGATCAACAGATTTGTTTCTCATACACTTCAATTTGGATTTCAATCTTCAAGGCATGTGAAAAGCTCAAAACATTCTTCTAATTTAAAAGCTTCATTCTACTTGTTGCTCCCCCTATATCCAACAGTTGTAATGTTTTGGTCCTTGTTGATACGCATAGTCACCAAGAGTCCTCCTTGATGGTCTATTTTCTTCTCCCCCTCCTTTATCAGCCATAATATGAATTACAGGTGGCTTGTTTGTTCTTTTTTCCTTTATGTTCTCCTTTTGTGGTCTTGGTAATTTCTGAATTTAAATAACAATTTTTCTGCAAGAAATTTACCTCAAAAATGAAAAAGAACAAACTTCCAATAACTCGTAATTACCGAGGTTAGGGAAAATAAAATAAAATAAAACACAAGAATTTATACGAAATCAAAATAACGAAAGTAAAGAAAAAATCCTATTCAACTGAAAAATTAAATTTAAAAGAATTGAGTGAGCGACTCAAGTCCCCGACAACAGATCCAGAATCTTGTTAGGACTCTTGGCAAGCATACCAATTGTCGTTGTAAGTTATAGAATTTATAAAAGATCGTCTCCACAGGGAATTGAGCTACTCAGTTACTCCAAGTAAAACTTAACAGTTCAATAGTTATGTGCAATAAGGATAAGCGAAATTTCATGTGATTACGAAAGTAACGGAAAATTATGAAACTAGTAAAATGAAATATATTTATGAGAAAGCGGGATTGGGTTTCATGATTCATACATCGGCATTCAATTAACTTTACCATGTATAAATCATTTTCTATCCTTATTGATACACACATTATTTCACCTCGAATCGATCTCTCACATTCGAGAATCCAAAGGATATCTATCGAATATCGATCCCTCGCATATGAAGTAAATATCCCAGCATTATAATCATAATCGCATGCTATTTGCAATCAAAATGTTATGCCCTATTCCTAGCAACGTAACGTAATGAGTAAAATCATTCATTTCAAATCCTAAGGGCACTTTCCAGTCAAGCTTAGAATTTAAATTCATAAAACTAGTGATCAAGTAGAATCAAGCATTAAGAACATAATGAAATTACCAATGAGGAATAGAAAAGATTCATGCATAAATAAATATTAAACAAGATTTATAAGGGTAAGAAGATTACATCCAATCCTTAAGAGAAGCTAGCCAATCATTGTGGAGAGCACCTCCTTAATGGAAGAACTGATGAAGGGAATCATCATCGCTTCTTTTCGGCAGAGTCTCCACACTAATTCTCACTTCTCTCACTCTCCCTAAGCTATCCTAAGCTAATCCTACATACAAGGGGAAGGGAAAATTGAAATTGAAATGTCATCCTTCACAATTTCATGGCTATTTATAGATTTTGGGGTGTCCACTCGCCCAAGCGAGTGGTTTTGCCTATGTTTGCTCGCCTGGGTGAGCTAATCCTTATCTCGTTGGAACCTGAGCTCGCTTGGTCGAGTGATTTGGCCTGAGGATGCTCGCCTGGGCGAGTTAAAAGCTTAATAGTGAAGAAAGGTCATGGGCCTGGATGAGTTTTGGGCCATTTTGCTTCTGACACCCCCCAAATTTGATTTTTAGGCCCCTGCACTTGCTTTGCTTGCTTGGATGCTTCGGATGTCATCGGCACCTATCAAAATACAAAATGTGATTGGATTAATCTTCCAAAATGTGAAAAATAACATTAATACAAGTACTAAATACAAACCAACTAGGTTTATGGCAAGTTTGCAAGCAAATTTACTAAGATCAAAATATAAGTGTCAGCATTGTAACCCTGATCTTACTAAAATAGGGCACTTATAAAGTAGCAACCATGGTTCAAGGTTAGGGTTTTTTGAAGATTGGGAATGATGAGAGAAGTGAAGCTGCTAATGAATTTCAAAAGGAAAAGGACCAAAATCTGTTGTAGAAGATAAGATAAATCGAAGATAAAGCAGAAATCAGTTTTCAAAACTTGAAATATGGTTGCCAAATTCAAACGCGCTTGGTTATCTGAATATTTTCCTAATGTCATTTGAGAAGATAAAATTTTAAAATTCAAACGACTCAGGAAAAATGGTGCAATTATTTTAACACTTAAAAAGTTAGTCATTGGAACAACAGTTGCTGATTGGATACAACTAGTATAAGGAAGCCGATTAGGGAGGCTAATGTGGCTAATGAAAATATAATGAACACTTATGCAAATAACAAAGAGGGGGTGAATTGGTTTTACCTCAGAGTTTTTAAAAAATCCTTTCAAAATGTAACAGCGGAAGTCTTTTAAAAGGATCATATCAATTTAAAAACCAATTAGGAAAACAGTTTACTTCTCCAATCAATTTACTCCTATGCAATGACCAAGTTTGTATGACAAGTAATTTCTATACTTCAAGAATTAAATGCAAGACAAACTGAAATATAAAAGCACAAAAGGTTTATACTGGTTCACCTCTCAACCCTAGGGGCTATATCCAGTTTTCTTCCAACCAAAATTTTGGTTAGAGTTCCACTATAACAAATATCTTTTCAAGCTTTACAAATGATCTCTCTTACCCTCCCTAGGTAAAATTCAAAATCTATATCCTATAGACTTTTCAAAAGACCAAGAGCCAGAGATCCCCTCTCTGTTCTTCCCACTAGAAACCCTTTCTAGAAAAGCTTTAAAGATTACAAACGTTATATGGAAATATCAAACAATTTCATAATAGAAATATACTAGAACTTCAAGCTTAAGGTACAAGAAAGATATCACCTTATAATCCTCAGAAACAACAATGAGATGAATGATTCAACCTGAGATTATGTGTAGAAGATGATAACTAGACTTTCTTGAAA
>PYAF01005787.1:65401-80450 GCA_007407185.1 Glycine tomentella
TATGGAAATATCAAACAATTTCATAATAGAAATATACTAGAACTTCAAGCTTAAGGTACAAGAAAGATATCACCTTATAATCCTCAGAAACAACAATGAGATGAATGATTCAACCTGAGATTATGTGTAGAAGATGATAACTAGACTTTCTTGAAATCTTTCTTTAAGAGCAAGCTTGAGAAAACTTTGATCTATGAGTAACAACACTTAGAACTCATGTAGATCCCATTGATACTCAACAACTATGATTATTAACCTTGATTCTGACTTGGGTACTCAAGAGAATTGTAGGAAAATATTTTTACTAATTTGTACGCTTTGGGTATTCACTCTCTCAATGAGACTCAGCTTTTCTATTTATAAAAAAAACTGTTTTAACTAACTGTAATTGATTATTTCGTCAATTTAATTGATTATTTTAACTATTGTAATCGATTAATTTAACCAGATAATTGATTAAAGTGTTCATTAGGAATCTAGGAATTTGTCATGAACAATTTAATCGATTAATTCGTCTTGTAATCGATTACTCCAGATGAACCAAGTTTTTCAAAGCACCCAGTAATCGATTAAACAACCAAATAATTGATTAACACAGACCATGCCTAAAACTTGACAATGCATATTTAGTCGATTACGAATATCTGGTAATCGATTAAACTAGATGAACATGTTGTGTAAAATTATGCAGAAGCTCTGGTAATCGATTAAATACCCAAATAATCGATTATCACAGGAAGTTCCAAAAACTGTGAAGAGCTTATTTAATTGATTACGATTAAGTGGTAATCGATTAAAATGTTCATAAGGTTTTTACCAGAAACCAACACAAGCTTGTAATCGATTATTTTACCAAAGTAATCGATTAAAGCAGTGAGAAATTGTTTTACACAATTTCTAATAGCCTTTATGAATCATTACTTGATTGATTAACATTATATGATTAATTCTCATTATATGAATGTATGAATGCATGAATATTAAGGATTATAAAGCTTTTATCTTGATTGACCAAGCTTAGAAACAAATTACAAATGCCATCAATTAAGATTGGGCATGTAAAACATCAAAACCATTTGCCTCTTCAACTTGGAATCCTTTGCTTCATCTTCTTGATTCTAACAGCTAAGTTGGGGTAGATTGGTAAAATGACTAGGGAAGACTGCTTTGGATAATGTGTGGGCCATCATAGAAGATTTGGGCAATATCTTGAAGGGCAAGCAAGCAATTGATGAGATGATAACCATGATCTCCTATATTGTAAGATTTTTGAGTAATGCTTCAACTAATGTAGCCGTTAATTGATCATTATGAATAAAGCCTATCACATTGTAGAAAACACATATACATCAATACACAAAATTTAGTTATTCCTGCCAACTATTTGTCTTATTTCACTTATTCATTTATGTATTTTATTGCTTTTAGATGTTTACCGCTTCCCTTTACCACAATTTCACTTAGGAATAGGCTAATTTGGAAACTTCAGTTCATCAACTGTTGGAAAGCTCTTTGGAGTGAACCAAGAACCCAACTAAAGACTAGAGTCCCTTCCTTGGGTCAATCTCCTAAAAGGGAATCATTACTTGGTACTTAGTCGTAACCATGGCTAAGGGAATTTCACACCAACAAAAGGAAATCTTTTTATTTTGACTTTTTTTTTTGCTTTTGTTACTTCAATGGTAGTTTTCCTTCCCTCACTCTTATGTTTGTACCAAAAAGAGGATTATTCAATCAAGAGTAAAGAGGCCAGTGCTTGAAAAGGGTGGATTATTGTTTCTTTTAGTACATTTAAATTTAAATTTTAGGGGGAGGAGATGATATCCTAGTTTAAGATAAGGAAAGTTATCAAGCTCAAAGAACGCTTATAGAGGTATTTACATTTACCTCATTCTAAGGAGATAAGTAGAAGTTCGGACCTTCATCCTATCATAATCAAAACTTTAAGCCCATCAACTTATGTATTGTAAGTTACAAGATTATTCAAAAGGTCCTAGTGATCAAACTTCATTTGTTCATTAATCTCGGGTAGAGTAGTTTTTTTCTAAGGAGTAGTACTAAGGGTAATGGTATTGCCCTTCAATAAGTTATTCATTATATGTATCACTTGAAGAAAAAAAAGTAGGTGACATGATGGATTGGGAGCTTCTCTACCAAGCCCTTATTTTGTTTAGTTTGTTGGAAAAAAGTCAAATTTCTAATGAAAATCTTTAGGAAATTGTTTAGATTTAAAATGATATTATCTTATCTTTAAGGTGTTGTTTAGATTTAAAGTTATCATCTGTAAATTACAAATTTCTTTCCTCTTTTAAGACTAGGATGCTAAGTCTATAACTAGAGGTTCTTGATATGAGAAGAACCACTCAGCCTAAAGAGGGGATCACTATCCTAAGTGAGAGAGTATGATCATGCGAAGCTGGTTTATCAAGTTTATCTAGAAAACTTGTAAATAGGTTGTGTAGGGATGAAAGCTCAAACCATGCTAAATAAATTTGTGGTGTGGTGGATGTACGCAAAAGGAGTCGAACCACATTAAAATAAATTTATGTGATATTTTCTTATTTCGTTGTGGTATTGCCTTTTTATTTTATGGTTGTTCTCTCATCATTATGCGTAAAGAGATGTGTGTGTTTTTTTTTCAAACATGATTTTCTAGTAACATCCTGGGCGCTGATGTGGGTGGCAGTGATCGTTAGTGTAAAAAAGATGAGACACAGATAAGGAGCGACTCCTAGCTGAGTTCCAATAGGAGGGGCAAATAAATGAATTAAATAATACTAGAATGAGAGACATTTAGAGGTTGTGCATGTATGAGACTATACTCTTGATGATTACTTAAAGGAATTAATTTGTACTATCTATACTAACAATACATTTACTTTCAGTAGTCTTTAACTTCAGAACTCTACAGTTAAGTTGTTTGGCTTGTAGCAATTATGGGATGAGTGACCTTCTTGGAAGTTTTTGATGAAGTGTATGACTAAGGCCAAAACATGTTGAAAAGTCTCTTGTTGATTTATTGGGATACTAATCAATCTTGAAAGCATCTCGAGCATTACATTTCTAGAGGTGATTATATCACTCATTATCATGACACTTCTTCCTCTTTTTATTTTCAAGTAAGATGTTGATTGTGTATTATGGGTTGTTGATTTTGCTTAGTATACCTTCTCTATTTTTTTCTTCAAAATTATAAATGCTTTTCTACCAATTTTATACTACCACAAAATTGTAGCAACTTAGAATCGCTAGAAAATATTGCGAACCAACAAATTTTACTCATTAATAAAAAAATATTGCATTTAAACAGGTTTTTAAATTAATAAAAAAAGGTTAAAAACTAATTAAAATAACTTGTAGAATAAAATTCTTTCCTTCCCTTTCTTCTATTGAACTCCTAAAAATGATAAGATAAATTCTCAGTAAAAATTAATTATGAAAAAGTGAATATTTTATATTAATAACATAGTTTCACTTCAATAACATTGAAGCCCAGCCGTTGCCGGTTCAACCAAAAAATGGGAGTAAGAACGATATACACATATATATCAAGCAAGAACATCCAACACACATGTAACGGTCACAGCCGGTAAAAGATGAATCTTTTACTCTCTATTTCTCTCTCTTCTATCTTCTTGTCTCTCTTTGATTCTCTCAATAACGCAATTCATCAGCCTTTTTTAAATTAAAAAAAATAAAAGAAACACTCATATTCACCCAAAGCCATATAGCGCTGTTGGTAGATTAAATTGAATAAGCAAGCAAGCACTTTGAGAGGCCACCCTTTTTCCCGGAAAACTAACGCTTTCCGTTGTGTTTTCTGGGGAAATATATAAGAGGCATCATGAGAAGTGCAAAGGAATGTGTCAGTTTTTTTTCTCCATATGGGGTGACTGAAAAAAAATGAGCTATGAAACCAGGCTTTTCCTTTTGAGGTTGCAGAGCCTCTATCTCTCGTTTTCCACAATGCACAATGGAATCTCAGTTTCGAGGCTTTGTCTGCGAAGCTCATTTTGAAACTTCTCAGCAACATGGAATGCTACCCTTTTTTAGCTCCCTTTTGAACCCCTAAACTTTCTTTCTGGTCAAAAGGCGAACCCATTTTTACAAACCCCTATTATTGGATTCAAGCTTTCTTCTGGGTTTGAGGCTGTTTCAAATTTTGAGGGTGAAGCGTTCTGTTTCACTGGATCTTAAAGTTGAGGTTTTGAGGGATACCCCAACACAGGTCTTCAATTATTGCATTTTGGATTTGAAAATTCGAGATCTGTTTTGGGAGTGTAGGGAGCTCAATCACTGCGCAATTGGTGTTTGTCAAAAGTTTGATACTGGTTCTGGTTTTTATGGTTTCCTTCTAGTAATGGGAAAAGAGAAACGAGGTTTTAAGTGAATTTTGTGGGTAACTGATGCTGATGGACAATTAGAGCTTGAAGAATCCGTATCCAGTGTAGTGTTTTTGAGGCGATTGTTTTTGAGGGAGGTTCTGAGATTATCAATGTCTGGAGCTCCAAGATTGAGGTCTATGAATGTTGCTGATCCAGAGGCAAGGCCTGTGCTTGGACCAGCTGGAAACAAGACTGGCTCATTGAGTTCAAGGAAAACAGCTACAAAGCCACTGAGGAAGGTTGATAAGTTGCTGAATGAGGTTGCATCAGTCAAAGAGAAGAAACCCCATCAAGTGTTGTCTTCAGTTGCCACTTCCTCTCCACAGTCACATTCTGCCAGTGTATCTTCGGTGCTTCGCCGGCATGAGCAGTTGCTGCACTCTAATTTGTCCCTGAATGCTTCATGTTCATCTGATGCCTCTACAGATTCATTTCACTGCAGAACATCTACCGGGAGGTTGACTCAGTCCTATAGCCTAGGTAGCAGAAGGAAGCCCTATGTGTCAAAGTCAAGAAGTTTTGCTTCTGATGGTGTGCTAGAATCTCCCCCTGATGGCTCACAATCCAAGAAAAGGTGTGCTTGGGTCACTCCTATTACTGGTCTGTTCTTCTTCTTTGGCTTTTCCTAAATCATTAAGGAAAGATATTAGTACTGATTGTAAAATAACATATAACATAGAACATAGGTCATAAATATATTTATGACAATGGTTATACTAAGTTTTCAGCCTTTTGGCAGATATGCTTTAGTTTCTTTTGAATGTAGAAGTACTCTAAAAACTGTGTACATGGTAGTTCCTTTAAATTTGGCTTGCCTTAATTTGAGCTGATCTTGTGAATTGTGCTATCCTCATTTAACTTAAATTTTAATTCTTTGATATTTAGGTGTTACATAAAGTATACACCTCAATTTGGATAGCCAAGTATGTGTTTTCCATATAAATTGTCAATGAGCAAGAACTCTGGTTTAGTGAAGGTGCTTTTTAAGATAGACTTTCTTCCATTTGCTTGTGTTACATATAGTCATGTATGCATTAAATGTTTACCTTGTTTTCAGTTGATGTTTTTGCACATTGAAGAGAAATTCAGGAATTCTATGTGGTTAGATGAAATGAACCCAATATATTGATGTTATGGATATGGAGTCAACCATATCTTTCGTAATAATTCCACCATGATACTTGTTATGAGTTCTAAGTTCTGAACTATACTGTTTTTTTCATTATTGTTTTGTTTTCTGACCAAGTTTATCTTTATACTAGAACCGTGTTATGCTACTTTCCACGATGAAGAATGGGGAGTTCCGGTACATGATGACAAGTATGTCATACACTGAACAAAAATTTTATGCTGTTTTGAAGAGGAATATAGCATCTATTGGGTGCCTTGCTTGAACATTTTTTATCTCATGCAGGAAACTATTTGAGCTTCTTGTACTTTCAAGTGTTCTAGCTGAAGACACTTGGCCAGCCATTCTAAGCAAAAGACATATTTATAGGTATTCTTCGCTGTATAAGTTTTGTACTTTGTTTCTTCTTATCCTCAAATCTTTACTGTCTGGCTGCTTGAAGACTTTGTCCTCAGCTGTAGCCTATTTCCTCGACTATATTTACATCATTTTTGTTAATAAGGCTCTTTACAGGGAAGTTTTTGTAGACTTTGATCCGGTTGCTGTGTCAAAACTGAATGTGAAGAAGATGATGACACCAGGAACTATTGCAAGTTCCCTACTCTCTGAAGTTAAATTGCGTACTATAATTCAAAATGCTCGTCAAATATCCAAGGTAGATTAATTTTCCCTTATGTATAACCTTCAGAATATGCAAACTATCGGGTTAATTCATTAATGTTTATTTCTTCTTGAACCATTGATTGAAAACCAAGATAACCATGATTCAGGCTTTGGCAGTATTTCACTGCCATCTGTAAATCTTATCTTCTATTTTATGTGATATTTACAACATCAGAGAACATTATAATAATTTCACCAGCTTAAGTAGGTGGTAGTTCAAGTTATCTATGATTCTAGTGGAATCCTGGGGCACCTTCATGTTTTATCCTTATTTGGATATATTGGGATAGTCAACTACTTAAAGTCTTGCAGATAGATTGGACCTTTTTCTATAATCTTTTTAAAAAAAAAAATCATTTTCTGGATTGATATTTGGAGGAATTACCAAAACAGGAAGGTAAGTCAAACCTATTTCAGAAAAGGAAACAGAAAGTATTACTAGCCAATGTTAAATTGAATAATCCTACTGACAGTATCATCTTTCGAAAATTGTTTGCCAATGGTTTCTTTTTTTGGAAAAATAATGTGCACAAACGGTTTATATAAACAGTGCTAACAAAACAAATTCAATTTTTATGGTTTTATAACCAGGAAGGTAAGTCAAACTAAAAATTCAGGTCTGTGTGGTTCTGTTTTTCCATTTTTTTAGTGTAACCAGCTTTCCCCTTGTATGCCTGCAGTTGAATTTTACAAAATAATGGGACCACTTGAACTTAAATACAGTCACATTAGTAGTTGGTGCACAGTTTACGAAAACAAAATGTGAAAACAGAATCAATAATTTCTGTTTTGGTAATTGCCACATTTTCCCCCCTCTTAAAAATGTTTTGCTGATAAGTATGGCTTCTTTTTTTCTTTTGTTTTATTTTTCCTGTGTCCCTAACAAACAATTGAATGACTTAAAATTGCTGTTTAATGATTATATGATAAGGTGGTCCTGATCCTTATTCAATTGCATTACTCCATATTGGACGAAAAATGATATTTATCTTCAGGGCAGAGTTAGCTTGTAGTAACTAATTTGCAACAGTGATATGTAACCCAATTATTTGGATTCTTTAACCTGCCAGCATGCATATCTGAGTTGGTGTTCTGGTACATCTCAAAGTCATCTATCAGCAGCACGATGCCCTTTTTCTCTAAGCTGCCATCATTGCATATTTTCATCATGGCTTTGCCTATGATTGTCATTGCAACTAAACTTTTGCAGGTTTGTCCCGGTGCCAGGTCATAGATGAACTTGGGTCCTTTGACAAGTATATTTGGAGTTTTGTAAACCACAAGCCTATAGTTAGCAGATTCAGGTATCAAAGACAGGTTCCTGTGAAAACACCAAAGGCTGATGTTATTAGCAAAGACCTGGTGAGGAGAGGTTTCCGAGGTGTCGGCCCCATAGTGGTATATTCCTTCATGCAGGTTGCTGGTTTAACCATTGACCATCTTATCAGTTGCTTCAGATTCGAGGAGTGTATTGGCGGGGCAGAAGGGAAGGAAGACAATGGCGACATGCACAATCATGCTGAGCAAAAGCAAAGTGAAAACATGATAGAATCTGATCTGTCCATTGCCATGGATGACTTGAGCTTCTCCTCAGAATGATGGTTCAACTGTGATGTTAGTTTACTAAGTCTTAGATTAGTAATGATGGAAGAGAATGAGTATAAATCTCATCCAGTCCCTAAACATGATGGATTCTTAGATTGTAGTTTACTTAAAGCACAACTAAATTAAATCAATTTGGCACCCTTTCTGTATCAGGACTTCTTCCATAGAAATTGGTGTACAATTTTTTGTACAGTTTAAAAGATCAATGATTAGAATTTTCTTTGAAGCCAGTGGTAGCAGGCATTAGGCAATAGATGTCTTGTTCTTTGTCACCATCTCATTGTAGAGAAATTATAGGTGCTTTTCCCTAGACGAACACGTATCTCTTACTTTTTTTAGTAACTACCATAATTAGGATTTCAGACTTTCTGGTGGGATCCCATAAACTTCCATCCTCTGGATTGGATATAAAATTAATTTTCAATTTAAGACTTAGTTATACTTAAAAAATTTCATCCTTTTTCAAGGATTTTTGACTTTTCGGCGGTGGGATTCTGTAAATTTTTATCCTCTGGATTGGATATAAAATTAATTTTTAGTTTAAGACTTAGTTACACTTAATTTTTTTTCTTATTTTTTTCAAGGATTCTTTTATGAAAATTAAACTCTAAGTCCTTTATTAACAAAGCTCGGTATATGTTGCAAACTGTTGAACATCAGTTGTGGGCCATTCTGATTTAGAAAACTTTATAACAAGACAACAATGGCCTAGACTAATATTAAATGGCACATAATAAGAGATGTGTTTTACTCTCAAAACACACAAGAATCTATCTCACTACCACCATTAAGAATCCTGTTTCGTATTGATTATTGGACCCCCATTTGAACCACCTTACACATGAACGCACTGCATTGGACCAATTAGAATCCAATTTGAAATTATGAGGAGCAATTCTTGCATGAGTACGTGCATTTATATTAAAAGATTGAGGAGAGTATTACAATAATAAGAGTACAGATTTTGTTATCTTTTGTATTATTATTCTAATGTAACTTAAACCTTGGATTTGTCTGCACATGTGTCAACACACGAATTAATAGTAATGATAAATTCCCATTGTTAATGGCTGACAATGATAGAACACCGGGTGTGTTTCCCTGTCACTGTGGAGCAGGGGTACTCCTGATTGATAAACAGTTGCTGCGTTCTGTTTCCAGATCAGCAACAATTGTAGGGTCTTGCTTGAGATCTTAAAATGATAATTGTGGCATATGGTTGCGCGTGACATGGAATGGTTGAGAACTTTTTGCATTCTCATGTCTTTTCATGTTTACGCTATATATACATGAAATTAGTATCGATATGAGATTTTTAGTCTCCTGAACGGACAGAAAAAATTAAGTTTTTTATAATTATTTAAATAATATTTTGTTGTATTTTTTTTTTTGTAAAAATTATTAATAAGTTATTCATAATCAAGATTTAAAAAATAATAATTTTAGATAAAAATAATAACAAAACTATTTATTCTATCTTGATACATAATAGATTGCAAATAAACTTTTTAACATTTTCAATTTCAATAAATTTTTTTTAATAATGCAGCAATAATATGAGTAATTAATATTATTTTATAAGTTTTCAGAGACTTTCAGTATCATGAAATTTGATTCTGATTCAATTGTTAAAACTTGTCTAATTTGTCAAATCAAATTTCGCAACCAAAATCATAAGAATTATCATGTTTTAGAAAAATTTCAATTTTTTTTTATGTTGTTAAAGTATCCCTTTTTACATTCTGCAATCCAACTAAATAAAAAAAATTATAAAAACAATTCTCCATGACCATACTTGCATTGCTACATTATATAACATTATATAAAAATGATTTAAATATATTTTTGATCTTTAATAAATTAATTCATTTTATTTTTGACTCATAATATTTTTTTTCCAAATTGAGTCCCTAATAAATAAATAAAATATTTTTTATGCTTATTATTTTATTTTACTCCTTTTAATATATCTATTTTAAGTTATTAACTTTTAGTTATTCTAACATATGAAGAATGAACTCTTTAATACTCCTAAAATAGTGAGAAAGAGATAGTTTTATTTTGAAGGTATGTTGAGCCTTCCACATGGCCCATGATCTACAATAGCTACTTAGTTAACTCTTCCTCCATCTCCAACTATATAAGACATCTCATGTGTATAGGTATACATCTTGATCTCATTACTCCTACACTCCAGAATTTTGAACAGGTGAACCTAGGTGTCACTACTCACCAGAAATCGTTGGAGCTGTATGTTCTGTCCATCGTATTTTGGAGCTATTACGAATTCTGTATATGGGCTTAGTGATAAGGCCCATTGAGAATTCATAATCTTGGATCGTTGATTACAACTATAGATGAGATCGTGGATACTAACTATAAAAATCATGAGGTTAAACAGTCAAAGACCTCGGCCTTGATTATCGGGAAGATCGTGAGGTCAAGCTGTTAGAGATCTCGGCCATGATTATCAGAAAGAATCCTCAACTGACTTAGAGGTAAGTTCAGCATAAATAAGGGATGTTTTCAGAGAAAAAGGTACACACATATTCGTTCCCTCTTCTCTTTCCATTAACACTGTGCACACACCTCACCCCACTGGTTGAGTATTGCTTCGTGCATAGTGATTATTTCTTTGAAGGTGTTTCTCTTCCATAAACACCTTGAGAGATATTGATCCCATATTAAAATTACTAGCATCCTAGTTGGACATCTCTGTTTGTAAGAAAGCAAAACATTGACACCGTCTGTGGGGACTATAAAGTTCAAATCCCACGATCCGTGATGGTGAACACTAGAAACAACCAGATTCCACACTCACGTTCCGATGCAGGTGGAAGAGGAGAACCTGGTAACTAGAACGTGGCCCATCATGAAGTTGTACGTGTGAGCGATGCAATTTCAGATTCAGCTTCGTCTCTTGCTCAATCGGGACATGCAATTCCTGACACCCATCAGTCAAACTCGGCCCCAGTGGCCATGACGACTCTCACACCAAAACCTTTGGTGAATAACGCTCTAAATGCGATCCTAGACCAAATAGAGAGGATGGAGAGAAGATATGCCCTCCAAAGGCAGGAGGATATAAGAAATATTACACTCCAGATGAAGGAATGTAATGCAGAGTGGAAACTCGAAGAAGAACAACACATGGAGCGCCGCCTCAGAAATATGGAGAGCCCGATCCACCAGGAGGATCATGGATAACAGGGCAGCCATGTAGCCACTGCCAGGAACGGGACAAATAACCCGGCCCCGGTCTTCATAACAAATCGTCATGCAGAGCCTAAAAATCAGGCAATTCATTGTAATTCAGAAGGACCGGTCAGTAGATTTGAAATCGGGGGTTCATCTAGAGAGAACATTCGAAATGATAACCCGGTACACCAAGATAATGAAAATATGATGCGTGCACAACCAGCTTCAACCAAGCCTGTCAACACCGAAATGAATAAGATAAAACAGGCCCAGATGATAGTCCAGAATCCCGTTGTTGAAGTGGCACCTCGGATACGGAAAGAGGAGTATATCGGAGGAAATATAGTAGAGGACAACATAATAATAGTCCTTTTATTGATGAGATCGTTAATGTCCAATACTTGGAGGATCTTAACGGTTCCTTTCTATCAAAATATGATGGAAGCCAAGATCCACAAGTACATATTAACAAATTCGATATGCAGATGTGTGTATGAGGAATTGATGAACCAATAATATCTTGTATATTTGTCACTACCTTATACGGAGTAGCCCAATCATGGTTTCATCAATTGCCACCGCGGTCAATCCTCAATTTTGAAGATTTTGGTCTGAGGTTTTTGTTGAATTTTGCAACAAGTAAACAGCCGAAATCCAAATTTGCACTCGAAAAAATACGACAACAACTCGGCGAAATGTTACAAAGTTATCTGGACCGTTTCAAACATGCAACATTGCAAGTACAACGATTGGAGGAGAAACTACACGTGCACCTCATCTCGGCCAGGTTGAATGGATCATCCCGATTGGAAAAATCAATATATAAGGACCCAGTAAAATCATTGATGGAGTTTCGAGCTCGGTCAAAAAAGTATTTGGAGTTGGAGTAGATGGAAATCGCAAATGCAATGGGTAGGGAGAAGGAGAGGAGTCCCATAAGGAGGAGCCCATTGCCAAGAGGCCGACAACATCAAGGGTTCCTAATCAATGTCAGAATACGAAGTCTAAATTTAGACCGGGGAAATATGAGAATAAATATGAAAAATACACGTCACTGAATGGATCCCGGTCACAAGTTTGGAGAGAGGTAGCATTAACGGACATGAAGAAGGTGGAGCGACCTCGTCCATTATATAATAAGGTCGGGGTTGATAAATCTCGGTTATGTGAGTTTCATAATGGATCAGAACATACCACCGACTAGTGTTGGGACCTCCGGGACGCTATCAAAAAATTTGTCAGAGAGGGAAGGTTGAGGCAATATGTAATAAAAACCAAGGGTCACAGGAACAAGCGCAAGGGTGAAGAAATTCATCCTAGAAAAAAAAAGGAAGGCAGAAAGAAAAAACATAATGATGACGATGAATTCCAAGAGCCAGAATTTGAGTGTAATGTTATATCTGGAGCCTTGGGAGGAGGAGGAGATATGGCCAATCAGAGACTAAAATACCTTAAAGAAATTCTTTCGGTAAGGGAGCAACCCAAGTTTAAGGGGAAAGCTGGTAAACCAAAACCTCCTATTCTATACGTTACAAAGGAAAATATGCAAGGTATGGTGCCAGGTCACGAGGATGGCCTAGTAATTACTGGAACGTTGGCCAATTGTTGAGTCAAAAGAATGTTTATAGACAATGGAAGTTTTGCGGACATTATTCTATGGAGTGCGTTCAAAAAGATGAATTTGGACGAGGAGGACTTGAAGCCATGTAAGACGATGTTGATAGGTTTTAACAAAGGGAATACCAGTCTTAAAGGTTCCATTGACTTGCGGATGACGCTAGGAACCAAAGATGCATTCAAGTCGGAAAGAGTCAAATTTGTTGTGGCTGACTTCCCTTAAGCTTACAATATTATCTTGGGAATGCCAACTATTCACAAGTGGGATATGTTGATGTCTACCAAACATCAAAAGATAAAATTTGTATGGAACAAGGATCAAGTGGTAACAATCTGCGGGGACCAAAAAGAATCCCGACAATGCTATTACAATACGGTTCGGGAAAGTGAAGGCGGTCCATCTTCACCACCCTGGATACGTGAAGGGGATCAGGTGGGCCGGGAAATTGCGGAACGGCAGTTGGGAAAGCCAATAAATATGGTTGAGGTCGACATGAGGGATGGTTCTGAAGAATGGAGACCAGAACCAGCTGAAGTCGTGGAACAAGTGCAAATAGGAAACCAATCTTGGCAAATCACCAAGATTGGAAAAATGGTGGATTCAAACATCAAGGTTGAACTCATGGAGTGCCTCAAAAGGAACTAGGATGTGTTTGCATGGAAAGCATCAGAGATATTGGGGATAGATCCAACCTTTTGTTGTCACAAATTATCCATGTACCCCGAATCAAAGTCAGTTCAACAGAAAAAAATGGAAGCTCGACCCCGAAAGAGCTCAAGCGTTGGCCACGCACATCAAAGAGTTGTTAGAAGTTGGATTTATACGAGAAATACAGTACACTACATGGTTATCCAATGTAGTCATGGTCCAAAATCTAACGGGAAATGGAGGGTTTGTACGGATTACACCGATTTGAACAAGGTATGTCCTAAAGATGCTTATCCAATGTCGAACATTGACCAAATGGTGGATAATTCATCCGGGTTCTGATTATTGTCGTTTATGGATGCCTACTTCGGATATAGTCAGATAGCTATGTATCCAACTGATCAAGAAAAAATGAATTTTATAGGCGAGAAGGCAAATTATTGTTACAATGTCATGCCTTTCGGGTTGAAGAATGCATGGGCTACATACCAAAGAATGATGAATAAGGTCTTCGAGCCCCAACTCGGTCGAAATATCGAAGTTTACATTGATGATATGATTGTAAAAATGGGTACTATGGAGGACCATATAAAAGATTTGAAAGAAACATTTGGCAGATTAAGGGAATATAAGATTCGTTTAAATCCACTTAAATGTGCATTTGGTGTTTTGTCCAAAAATTTTCTGGGTTTTATGTTAACTCATAGAGGAATAGAAGCTAACCTGGATAAATGTAAGGCCGTGTTGGAGATTCAACAACTGACGGGAAGATTAGCTGCATTAACGTATTTTCTTCTGAAATCAACAGAGAAGGTGCTTCCTTTCTTTAAGCTACTAAAGAAAGAGGTCGTTATAGGATAAAACCCAAATTGTGAGGCCGCATTCATAGAGATAAAGAGATATTTGGCCTCCCCACCGGTATTGTCGAAACTAGAACTCGGGGAGGTACTAATATTGTACTTATCGGTGGGAGATGAAGCGGTTAGTGCGGTCTTGGTGAGGGAAGCCCATAAAACGCAAAAGCCAGTTTATTTTGTAAGTCGGGCCCTCCGAAATTCCGAGTTACGGTATCAAAGGTTGGGGAAGGTGGCTTTTGCCCTGTTGGTAACTGCGAAAAAGTTACACCCGTATTTTCAATGCCATACAATAATTGTTAGAACCAATCAGCCAATTCGACAAGTATTACACAAGCCGGATTTGGCTAGAAGAATGATCAATTGGGCAATACAGCTGTCGGAGTTTGATTTAAAATACGAGGCTCGACATGCTATAAAATTTCAAGCTTTAGCGGACTTCATTATGGAATTAACTCCGGTTGGCAGTAATATAGAAAATAAGTGGAAACTATATGTTGACGAATCGTCAAACATGAAGGGAAGTGGCGTCGCGATCATAATTGAAAACCTGGAAGGAGTGGCTATTAAGCAATCTCTTCAGTTGAATTTCCCAACATCAAACACCAAGTGGAATATGAAGCGTTAATAGTCGAGTTGTTACAGGCAAAGGAGTAGGGAGCAAAGCGGGTAAAAGTGTTCACTGATTCCAAGCTTGTTACAGCTCAGATCGAGGGCCGATATCAAGTAAAGGGGCCCCTATTGGCCAAATACTGTAAAATAAGGGAACACTCCACACTTAACCAAGAGGGGGGGTGAATTGGTTAGCCTTGGTAAATTTAAAAATTTCTTTCCCAATTAAAATATCAGAGTTTAATTGCCCTTTGGATCTTTATCAAAAATCAATAAAGAAACTTTATTCAAACACAATCCAAGACTTGTAATGCCTTAACAACCAAATTAAATTTCA
>PYAF01005787.1:90521-100724 GCA_007407185.1 Glycine tomentella
GATCAAGAATAGGAACAATTTCCTCATTTCACCACAGGTCAGTAAAGCATAAATAGCCATACGCACCAAAGGTGAAAGGTACATACACTGTTACTCTCTCTTTTTCCCTTCTCACAGTGCACACACCCCACGTCCAATTTGTGGTTCGTTTGTGCTGTGATCTTCTTCCTGGAGTTGTTTAAATCTTCATAAGCACCTTTAGAGAGAGAGAGTTGATCCCATATTGATTTCTGGCAAATTGCTGGATCTCCATTTTTGAGGAACGGAACATTGGCGCCGTCTGTGGGGAACGTTAAATTTCGATTCCCACCATGGTAAACACAAGAAGACACCAGCTTGAAGGCCCACCCGAGGTCGGCCGATCACGTTCGATCCGGGTGGAGGATGCTTTGACGGATACAGCTTCATCACGAGCACAGAATGACCCGCCCCCCGCACCTGCTGAGAACTTGCTGCCCACCCCGGCCGAGGTAGACCAAGAATCCTTGCAACGCTTCACCAGCAATGCGTTGCAGTCCATTCTGTCGCAGATTGAACGGCTTGAGAGACAACATGCCCTTCAGCGGCAAGAGGATATGAATCACATGTTGGCACAATTAGATGAACGTTGTGCAAGATGGACGATGGGCGAGCACGACCGATTACGGACGATGGAGCAGCGACTTGGCCGTATGGAGTTACCACAGGAACCGACGATTCACCCCGGCCTGGCCAATCCGGCCGAGAACATGCATAACACAGAACTACACCGTGAGCCGACCAGGGCCGAGATACCATGTCCTGTGGCATTCAGAAACCCACAGGAGGCAGTACGAAGCCACCAGCCGGAGGGAGGAGCTGGGGTCTACAGGAGGAAGTACAGGCGGGGACAGTATAATAACAGTCCGTTCGTAGACGACATCGTCAACGCTCGGTTTTTAGAAGATTTTGACGGATCTTTCCTGAACAAGTACGATGGGACCCAGGACCCGCAGGTGCACATAGACGAGTTCGACATGCAGATGTGTGTTCAGGGGATTGAGGAGCCGATTATATCCCGGATATTCGTTACTACTCTGACCGGACCGGCTCAGACATGGTTTCATTCACTACCTCCTCGGTCAATTCGTAATTTTGAGGACTTCGGCCAGAGATTTTTTCTCAATTTTGCAACGAGCAAGAAACAACCCAAGTCCGAGTTTGTTCTGGGCAAGATCCGACAACAGCCGGGGGAGACGTTGCAGAGCTATTTGGACCAGTTTAAAGAAGCTGCCTTGCAAGTACAAGGTCTGGAGGAAAAGGTGCATGTCCATTTATTATCGGCCGGCCTTAATGGATCATCTCGGTTGGTGAAATCTATATACAAGGACCCTGTTAGAACTTTGCTGGATTTCAGAGTCCGATCTAAGAAATACCTGGAGCTGGAGCAGATGGAGATTGCCAACACCGCTCCCAAAAGAAAAGGATCACCGCCGAGACATCGCCCACACATAGGGAATGCACCCCCCAACAGGAGTTTTGAAGTCGGCCATAGACCGGCAAAACACGAGTCCAAATATGACAGATATACTCCACTAAACACCTTTCGGGCGCAGGTGTGGAGGGAAGTAGCCATGACCGAGATGAAGAAGGTAGACCGACCCCGGCCGGTGTTCAAGAAGACCGGCCTTGATCATTCCCGTTTTTGTGAGTTTCACAATGGCCCGGGACACACTACCGATCAATGCTGGGATTTGAGGGATGCAATAGAGAAATTCATCCGAGAAGGAAAGCTGAGGCGATATGTGATAAAAACCCAGGGGCAGCAGGGAAAGCGTAAAGGCAATCCCAATGATGAGGTGAAAGGCCGAGATGAGAAGAGAAAGAAGACAGATGAGGAGGAGTTCCCAGAACCAGAGTTTGAATGTAACGTCATTATTGGTGCTATGGGAGGAGGAGGTGACACTGCCAACCAGCGCCGAAAATACCTCCGAGAAGTGTTGACAGTGAGGGAACAACCCAGGTTCAAAACTACCAGCGATAAGGGTGAGCCGCCCCTGCTTTATTTTACCAGAGAAGACTTGGCCGACGTGATACCGGGTCATGAGGATGGTTTGGTCATCACTGGGACCATAGCCAATTATAGCGTTAAGAAGATATTTGTTGACAATGGCAGCTGTGCCGACGTTATGTCCTAGTCGGCATTCAAGAAGATGAACCTGGATGAAGAAGACCTGAAACCATGTCATACAGTGCTGTCGGGTTTTAATGGCGAGAATACTGCACTCAAAGGCTCCATTGAGTTGCGACTTACGTTGGGAACAAAAGAGGTCTTCAAGTCGGAAAGAGTCAAGTTCGTGGTAGGGGAGTTTCCTTCCCCCTACAATGTGATTCTTGGAAGGCCCACCCTCCATAAATGGGATATCCTGATGTCCACCAAGCATCAGAAAATGAAGTTTGTGGGAAGCAACAGCAAAGTGATCACTATCTGTGGCGATCAGAGGGAATCTCGCCAGTGTTACTTCAATGCTGTAAAGGAAAGTCGAGCTGGCCCTTCTTCAATGCCGAGTTGCCAAGAAGGCCGAGAAGAAACGAGGAGACCAAGGGGGAAGCAGGTGAAGCCGGTCAATCTGGTGGAGCTTGATGTACGGGAGAAAGAGGAGGAATGGAGACCTGAACCAGCCGACGAGTTGGTGGATATCCAGATCGGCCCAGAGGTCACCCAAGTCACCAAGATTGGGATGATCACTGACCCAGTTGCGCGGGCCGAGCTGATAGAGTGCCTGAAAGATAACCGAGATGTTTTTGCATGGAAAGCTTCAGAAATCCCTGGGATAGATCCTGCATTCTGCTGCCACAGATTATCCATGTACCTAGATGCAAAACTAGTCGCTCAAAAAAGAAGGAACATCGGCCTTGATCGGAAGCAAGCACTAGAGAAGCATATCCGAGAACTACTAGATGCTGGTTTCATACAAGAAATACAGTACACTACCTGGCTATCCAATGTGGTGATGGTTAAGAAGGCTAATGGCAAATGGCGAGTGTGTGTTGACTACACAAATGTCAACAAGGTGTGTCCCAAAGATTCTTATTCACTGCCAAGCATAGACCAGCTTGTGGACAACTCTGCCGAATATAAGCTGCTGTCTTTTATGGATGCATACTCCGGATACAATCAGATTCCTATGTACCCGGGAGATCGGGAGAAGACGGCCTTCAGGGGAGGGGAGGCCAACTATTGTTATAATGTGATGCCCTTCGGCTTGATGAACAAAGTTTTTGCCCAGCAGCTTGGCCGGAATATAGAAGTATACATTGATGACATGATTGTGAAGACAGCATCAGAGGGCGATCACATCCGAGATCTGCAGGAGACTTTTCGCAGATTAAGGGAAAACAACATCCGGCTTAACCCGCTCAAATGTGCTTTTGGGGTGACGAAGGGGAAATTCCTGGGCTTCATGCTGACACATAGAGGTATTGAAGTTAACCCAGACAAGTGTGAAGTAGTTCTGAGCATGAAATTCCTGACTACAAAAAAGGAGGTACAACAGCTGACTGGAAGGTTAGCAGCACTGACGAGATTTCTTCCCAAATCGGCAGAAAAGGCCCTCCCCTTTTTCCGTTTATTAAAGAAGGAAGCCCGAGTTGGATGGAGTCCAGAATGTGAGGCCGCTTTCCAGGAGATCAAAAGGTGCCTTTCCTCACCGCCGGTGTTATCTAAACCAGAGCCGGGTGAAACACTTATCTTGTACTTGTCTGTAGGCGAGGAGGTGGTGAGCGCCGTATTAGTAAGGGAGACCGGCAAGACTCAGCTACCTGTGTACTTCATTAGCCGAGCTTTGAAGTGCTCGGAGTTGAGATATCAGAAGCTGGAGAAGATAGCTTTTGCACTCTTAGTGGCAGCTAAGAGGCTACGTCCATATTTCCAGGGTCACACTATTATCGTACGTACCGACCAGCCGATCTGACAGGTTCTGCACAAGCCGGACTTAGCAGGAAGAATGATGCAATGGGCGATACAGTTGTCCGAGTTCGACTTGAAATATGAGGCCCGACATGCTATCAAAGCTCAAGCTTTGGCCGAGTTCTTGGTTGAACTCACCCCTTCGACCTCGGCCAATGAGGAAGTGTGGACCCTCTTTGTGGACGGATCGTCCAACACCAAGGGAAGTGGAGCAGGAGTCATAGTAGAGAACCCCCAGGGGATATCAGTAGAACAATCTTTGCGGCTGAATTTCCCGACATCAAATAATCAGGCCGAGTATGAGGCCTTGATAGCCGGATTAATCTCGACCAGAGAACAAGAAGCCCAGAAGGTGAAGGTTTTCACAGATTCACAGCTCGTAGCGGCTCAGATTGAAGGAAGATATCAAGCCAAGGGGCCATTGCTAATTAAGTATTTGGCTAGAGTCAGGGAGATCATTGCCGAGTTTGATGAAGTTACCATCTCCCATATCCCCCGAGAAGAAAACCTGAGAGCCGACATATTGTCCAAGCTGGCAAGTACCAAGGGTGCAGGGAACCATAGAACGGTAGTCCAGCAGGAGTTAGCCTATCCAACTTGCGTCATGATGATATCAACCGAGTCTGACTGGAGATAGCTGATCATCAGATACTTGGAGCAGGGAATAATCCCAGACGATGATGCCGAGGCCAAAAGGTTGATCCGAGATATTGTACTATACACTACCTTGGAGGGCGAGTTGTATCGAAAGGGACCACAAACCCCTCTGTTGCTCTGCATTGGACCTGACCGAGCAGAATATATATTGGCCGAGATACATGAGGGCATCAACGGCCAACACATGGGAGCTAAGGCATTGGCAACAAAAGTTATTCGGGCCGGATATTTCTGGCCGACTATGAAGGCAGACGCCCAGGATCACGTGAGGAAGTGCGAGAGTTGTCAGAAGCACGCTAAGATAATATGGTCTCCCCCATCCGAGCTGACGACTATCACCTCTCCTTGGCCTTTTTACAAATGGGGGATGGATTTGCTCGGACCATTCAAAGCCGCCGAGGGTCAACTGAAATGGCTCATTGTAGCAGTTGACTACTTCACAAAATGGATAGAGGCCGAACCATTAGCCACCATCACCTCGACCCGGGTTCGAAAATTCTTCGAGAGGAACATTATCTCTCGGTTTGGAGTCCTGGCTGAGATCGTCACAGATAACGGGACCCAGTTTACTGATAAAAAATTCAGGGAAATGATGGCCGATTTTCATGTCAAGCATCATTTCGCCTCTGTCGAACACCCCCAGTCTAATGGTCAGGCCAAAGCTGCCAACAAAGTTATTTTGGACGGGCTCAGGAAAAGGATGCATTCTGCCGGAGGAAGTTGGGTGGAGCAGCTATACTATGTTCTATAGGCATATAGAACCACTGTCCAAACATCTACCCAAGAAACACCGTTTAGAATGACATACGGGTGCGAAGCAATGATCCCGGTTGAGATCGGGCAGCCTTCCTGGCGAAGAACGAAGATACTCAAGGAAGGAGAGGAAGTTAATAAATGCAGCATTGATCACCGAGCTGGAGTTGATAGACGAAACCCGAGCTCAAGCACATACCCGAGATGTAGCCGCAAAGCAGTTGGTCGCCAGGAAAGTCAACAGGAAGATCAGACCGAGATCCTTCGAAAAAGGCGATATGGTCTTGAGAAGAGCCGACATTGGCAATAACAATGATCAGGTTGGGAAGTTGGCAGCTAATTGGGAAGGGCCATACCGAGTCACTCAGAACCTCGGCCACGGAGCATATATGTTGGAGACATTGGATAAGAAGGCGATCAAATGCACATGGAATGCCGACAAGTTGAAGACATATTATAGCTAAATTGTTTTTATGTGTTTTTTGTTAATTGAGTAAAGTGGCGGCCAACGGCTTAAGACACCCCCACTTCATGTAATCTCTTTCATCGGAATCATAGAAACGAATGAAGTTGATGAATAAATAAGTCAGAAATTGACAAAGTTTCTTTTGAACTATGCTTTGATATCTATGCATCAACTAAAGCTCTTTGAGCAATATCTACACCGACTACAAGCTCTTTGAACAATATCGTTCCATGTAAATTCGAAGTGTATCCGACTCTGATCAAGTCGGCATGGTCCAAAGCGGCTATGATGCACTAACGATAACTTGGAATAAGCGAAAAACCGATATGTCTAAACGTAAATCGGTCGATATCGTGTTTGGCCGTTGGAACCAAACAAATATTCAAATGCGCATACTTAGAAAAATTTTGACAAGAATATGGGAAATAACATATAATTTCCAAAAATATAATCGTTCAAAAAAAACAAATAGAATGTTCGAAATAAAAATAAAGAGCTACATATTAAAAACCAGCACTCCGGCCCTTCAAGCATCTCCCCTTGGAGCTGAGTCTCCTTCAATGCCGACCTCCGGAGTATCCTCGGCCTCAAGGACGGAATCCTCTTGATCAAAATAAGGGACAACAGCTCCATCTCGGACGAAAGATTGGAAGTGCAGTCCCTCAATGTTCAGAGCAATCCCGGGGTTGAGGCATCGGATCTGCGCAATGGCATTGTTAAAAGAATCCTCGGCCGCCGAAGACAGGGATTCTTGCAGGTCGGCCACATCCTTCTCGGCCTCCAGAAGCTTAGACCGAGCGTCACCCGCCTCGGCTTTAGCGGTCTCCGCTTCAGCCTTAGCGGCCTCCGCCTCAGCCTTAGCATCCCTCACGTCGGCCTCCACGCCCTCAAGCAAGGTTTTCACCTCATTTAGATTCTGAGTTAAAAGGGCGGATTTAGTAAGGGCCTGCTCGGTCTCAAACCGGGAAGCTGCAAGATCCCGATCGAATGATGCCCGGTCATGATTGGCCTGTTCCCGAGCAGCAGCAAGTCCATCCTCGGCTTTTTGAAGCTTGACGCCAGCTGCCTCAAGCTCATTCTTATACTTAGCGCATAAACCCTTGGTGTTAACTAAGCAGTCAACAAGGGAAGCAGCTTGATAAGCGTGTTGCTGAACTTGCTAAAGCAGGCGGACGTCGTCTCCAGAAAGAAGAGAAGAATCAGCGAAGTGCTTCGGAGCCTGAACATAAGGGAAAAGGTCGCGGGCTCCTCTTTCCCAAAGGTGGCCGAGCTCCAGCTTTGACACATCGGGAAGCAAGGCCGTGGAATATTCATTGACCATGGGGTCGGAGACCGGAGCAGGAGGCGGAGGAGTGAGGTCCTCGATTGAAGGGGTGACGTCGGCAGGAGGGATAACGTCGGCCAGAGGAGCAACGGTGACAGGGACGGTGGAGATCAGAACGGCCGGTAGTGCCGAGACAGTGGACGCCTCGGCAGCCGATTTGGACACCTTCCTCTTCTTGAGGTTCTTGAAGAAGGGGGGGACTGTGTTGCCGGCAGGAGGAGGCCGGGATTCTTGCGAGATCGAGGGCGGAGGTTGCCGGTTTGATCTTCCATCTCGGTAGCTGCAAAACAGAATAAGGCAACAGTAAAAGAGTAAACACCGAGAATAAAAGGAAAATAAGAAAGAACAATTATAAATTTGACTAACAGTCAGGAAGAGCCGAGGGAATTTCACATAAACCCTGACTTTCTCGGAAGACATCAATTTGGATAACCGAAAAAGCATCCTCGTCCGACAACGCGGTCTCATCCCGGTAATAAAAGGAAGGGTGAATATCATGGTGGGCACGATTCCAATAAAGTGGAAATTTCCACCTCACCTCGGCCGACTCCGGCCCTTGAAGGAAGAAGGGCTGTTCGCCCGGATTGGCATTAACTTTGAAATAATTATTTTTGAATCTTTTGAAAGAATCGGCAAAAAGAGGAAAAAGTTTACGTCTAGGGCGACTTCGTAAGGAAGTCCACCCCTTTTTACTCAAAGGCTCACGGTCAGAACCACTAGTTTGAGCAGAAAAATAATACATAAAAACAGGGACCGAGCAAGGAATTCTTAAATTAATACACAAATCCTCGAATGATTTTATAAAAGCCCAACCATTCGGATGAAGCTGTGAAGGAGCTAAAGACAAATGCTTCAAAGCTTCATCTCAAACTCGGAAAAAGGAAAACGAATACCCAAGCGGGTGATTACATCGGCACAGAAAAAGAAGAAACTAGATTCGCCCTGCTCGGCACTAGAGCAGATCGGCACATGAGAGCCGGGAGGGCGGCTATGCCCTCCGGACTCATAGAAGATGAGGTACTTAGAACCTCAAAGGTCACCCAGGGGAATCGATTTATCAGAGCAGGAGAGAGATTGTCGGAACGAGAACCGCTTGACCAGGACTCCTCAACGACTTCCACAGAAGGGAGTTCCATGATAACCTACGATAACAAAAAAGATAATGATCAGCAAAAGATACCTGAGGGGGAGTCGGAAAGTCGGAAGAGATCGGCCGAGACATTTTCAAAGGATATCTCGGCCCTAGGCAGGGGCAATGAAGGGATGACAACTACGGGATTATGCCGGCACGCATCTAGCACGTCCTCGGCGTCCTTGTCAAAACCCGCACTACCTAAGTACATGAACCTGTCCATACACTTTGTGCACGGATCAAATCGGACTTTAGAAAGAGGTTCTGGCGGGCAAGATCTTAGAGGAAGGGCGGAGGAAATCACATTTTGAACCCTAGTTTCCCTGATGGATTTGGTACCAGAACTTTGCACAGACTTGGAAGGGACCTTGACATTTTGTGAAGGAGGAATGCGACCCCTGGATTCCTCAATAGACCCAATCCTAGGACCTGCTTCAACTTTAGAAGGATTTGGTATGGCTTTAGAGGGAGGTAATTTGTTGATTGAAGGATTTTTGGTGGATTTGGAACCACCACTAGGCGTCCGAAGGAAGCATTTAATTTTTTCCTCCTCACTAAGAGGCTTACCAAAAAACCAAAAAGCTACGCCGGGAGAGACTTTGTCAGCATCAGCCTCTTCCTCGGGGGTGAGTTTTGGCATTACAAGGATTAGAAGATTGACAAATAGGGGAAAACAAGGATAAAAACAGAACAGGACCAGGAAATAAGAAAGGGGTAGAAACCCAGCAAAAGAAATGGGAATCACCAAAAAAGAAAAACAGAAGGAGAAAAGAAGTAATGCAGAATCGCAGAGTGAAGAGATAAAGGGAAAATACCTGGAATGAAGAAATGTGTTTTGAAGAAGAACAATGAAAAGCACCAGAAATATGAACGCAGGAAGCAGGAATACCAGAGCAGAAGCAAGCAACAGAACTAAAGCTTAAGTTTCGATAAAAGAGGGAAAAGGTAAGGTATGGGATGTAATAGTGGAAGGAAACTGCTGGAACCCACGTAATTGAAAATGGTAACCGTCGAAAATTGAAATTAGAAAATAAAAACTGACATACGTGCATAATTACTGGGGCAATTATGACCAATTATGGACAGTTAATCAAGAGACAGGGGCAAAATAGACTTTTGACAGCAGACGGTCATGATTAGAGACGTGTAAAGAAATGACAGAGTATTAAATGCTAAGGAGGCGCGTCATTTCGTATGTCCAAACGACAGCAAAAGAACTTCATTGCCTTGGAAATTGGAACGGGAAAAAAGAGATCGGTTTAGCAGAAGGAAACGCTTCATTATCTCGGCCAAAGTCGGAAGGGAAGTCGATCTCACAAGAGAAATTTCTCATTAAGTCGCAGCCCCGCACGAAAAACTTTCCTTATCTCGGCCTAAGTCGGAAATGAGGTCGGCTCTACACGAGGAGACTTCTTTCAATCTCGGCCAATCTCGGAAAATAAGGTCGGCCCACAAGAAAGTAAAAGGCCGTGTAAAACGCATCGAAAGGATGTTGATTGGGCCGACTTACCAAAGGAGATTACTTCGGCCATAAGAAATAAAAAGAACATTATGTTCATCTCGGTCATCCAGGCTACTCAATAACCGAGATGAGGGGCAACTGTTACGGATCTTTTATATTGGACTAAGTTCAAAAGGCCCAAGACAGCTAAGGAAGTTATTTATGGAAAGATTAAAGAAGATTGAAGTTCTAAATATTTGCAGAATCAAGGAAGATACAGAAGGTTATTATCCACAATATCCGTTCAAGATCACGATCAAGAATAGGAACAATTTCCTCATTTCACCACAGGTCAGTAAAGCATAAATAGCCATACGCACCAAAGGTGAAAGGTACATACACTGTTACTCTCTCTTTTTCCCTTCTCACAGTGCACACACCCCACGTCCAATTTGTGGTTCGTTTGTGCTGTGATCTTCTTCCTGGAGTTGTTTAAATCTTC